>JAOTRO020000012.1:1203170-1216720 GCA_028566515.2 Pyracantha coccinea | reverse complement strand
TTTGAGATGGCTCATCTTCATGAAGATTCTTTACGTGAATATGATGAACTAGAAATTTGTTATTTGGAAACAGGTGCGTTACACATATATCTTATTTATCACTTTTGGTGTTGACATACATGTTATGGCTTCTACATATGTTTTCTAATGAGAATCCTATTTTGACATGGAACTCCAAATGCCACCTTCAAGTACATGCATGGGGGATCTTGTCAACTGTTATTTGTCTACATTTTATAAGTCCTTAATACTTAATCAGCAAGTATAGTTAGTGTTACTTTATGACACACTCACTTTATTTTGAAACTTACTCTGTGAAGGTATAGCGATCTTCATGAATTGGGGACCTTGTATCGTAGATATGAGTAACCATTGACTGCTGTACTAGTCATTTTACTCCTGATATTGAGACAATTCATTATTTTCATTCTATGACCGCCAGATGTTCATAAAATATTTGTTTCCTGTAAAAGAAGAATTCCTTAACGAGTCTATCTTCTTTACACTATTTTTTTTAATCTTCTCTTCATGTCTTAATTCTTGTGCAGTCAAATCGGGTAGAAATGATTCATTGAATTGCTTATTGCAATCCTGTAGTTGTTCATGTCTTCTCAAAGGAAACAAGAATCTGCATCATTAACACGCACACAAACATGCACGCTATTTTGATATGGGAGCCATGCTCATAATTCATTTTTTTAAAATTCCATTGCCTAATATACAAATCTCAATAAAGACTTTTTCTTCTTGAATAAGTGTCAGCATTTTGATTTTGGTCCAACGATTGGTGAGGATGATTGTCTGCTGAGCAGTGAGCGGGAGATCATGAATGTGAGCTTTTAAGTTCTCCCGCCACTAACTAAAAATTGGAAAATCGTCATTCCATTATAAGCTTAGTGCTTTTAGATTATAAGATTTCGATCAATAATGGACTTTTTCTCTTTCTTTTTTGCCCTAGATACAAGACCAATAATGAATCATTTTCATCTGATGCAGTTGACATGAATGGAATACGGAAGGATTTCGGAGGAGTTGACCATGGTGATGATCAGGCAGCATTGCTCAATTCTGGGAACAAATCATTGACACAAATTGTTCAAGATGACTCATTTAGAGAATTTGAATTTAGACAGTATCTGTTTGCCTGCCAATCAAAGGTATGTGAGACAGTTGTTCAATCTATGACCTTAAATCACTTAAAAAATGAATTAAAATTATCCTGTTATGTCACTAAAATGATTTCCATCTGTGTTTTTTTTTTCAACATCAACAGCCTAATGTTGTACCTCATGGAATACTGTGGCTTTACTTTCATAAGATGTAAATTACTCCATACTCAAACTTGTGCCTATTATATTGATAAAAATGAAGAATGAGAACTTAAGTATACAATTACATTGACTGCATGGTGGTTTAAGTGATGAATACAAGTTTACCGTGGACATAAAAGAAGGTTCCGTGACCATTTACTTAATATACAAAAATAATATGACCGTTCAGAAAAAACAACTTTGAGAGAGAGGTGGTGCCTTCAGAATCTAGTTTATGCAGAGATTGATGTCCTAATTTGCTGAAACAAAATTTGAACTGCATATCTAATAGATGGTTAACTGTAGCTTTTATTCAAGCTGAATCGCCCGTTTGAAGTAGCATCAAGGGGATACTCATTCATTATAAGCTTCTCAAAGTCTCTGGCTGTACATGAGGTATCTGGTATTCATTTTGTTTAAAGATGTTTTTCATATCTTGAAGTTTGCATGATTCTGAATGATCATATCCGACTTCTATTTTTTTTTTTTAATTTTATTTTATCCTCACCTTTCCTGTTTTCTCCTTTTGGAGTTGTTCTCAGAGTATTCTACCATTTTGTATGCGTGAAGTTTGGGTGATAACGGCGTGCATGTCCTTAGTCAATGAAACTGATTCACATTATAAGGAAGGACTTGCAGCACCTGATATAGAAAAGGAATTCTACCGCCTTCAAGGTGACCTTTATTCACTATGCAGGGTTAAGGTAAAAGTACTTTGTGTTTCATAAGCAATAGAGGAACTTAAAAAAACATTTTGTGTTGTTCTTTAATCCATTGATATACCTTTATTGGAGTGCATTGATACAAGTGAATGTCATCCGTTGTTCAACCGGCAATCGACATTCACTAGAAAATTTGTTTTTAATATGCTTGCACTTTACTAATAAAAGGCTGTAATGTATGTTTATGCAGTTCATGAGGCTTGCATATTTAATCGGATATGGGACGAATATAGAAAGGAGTCCTGGAAATAGGTACCAATTGAATCTTTGAAGATGAAAACAATTTATAGCATTCTAGATACAAGCTTGAACATGTAATCATTGCAATTAGCTTTAAAGTACCTAAAAGTTGCAGATGTTTTTCTAAACTAGTTGTCCTTTACTTTTAACTCAATTAACAGTGCTTCACTCAGCATGCTTCCCTGGCTCAAGCCTGCAGTTTGGCCCTCAGTTCCACCAGATGCTTCATCTGAGGTGCTGGCAAAAGAAAAGGTAAGTTCTTAATACAGTAAATGTTGGCATCGGACTAGCTGAAGTTTTTAATTTTTGAATAGGACTAGCTAATGTTGAGAATAAATCCCACATTGATGAGAGGAGGGACCTTGCATGTGCTTATAAGTAGTTGGGCTACTCCCCATATTGCCAATTGGTTTTATGGTGGAACCCCAACTTCTTCAGTTAATGTTAAGCTAATATTTTAATTCAATTCCAGATAACATATGTAGGTGTAAACTTATTTAATTGAGACTACATCAATTTATGTCCTTCTAGCCTACATTAGTATAAATCAGCATAAACTTTTAATCTTGGAAGGTTTATTGTTTATTGTTCATTCATTTTCTCTTCCTATTTGACGTGTCTTGTGGTTGGAAGTGGTCACGTTAAAAGACTTTATGCAACCACTCCTTGTTACAGATTTGTGACATTCTTACTCCCTTATATTTTTCCAGTAGGTTGATGTGCTTTTATACCAAAAAACATCATAGTTAACTTTCAAGTGATGATTATCTTTTTACATTTTCAAGAGCATAAGATTTGACCCATTTTATGAAAATTTCATAATAGATCTTCTAATCCCTCAAATTTCTCAATTTTGACATGGTTTAGGGTTTATGGTTTCTTATATGTTTGTAATTGTGAGCCTAGCACCTTTATCAAACCAATACAAGGGGGTATTAGTGTCGTCCCATCCTTATTACATGGGGTAGACGAAGGTGTTGTATAGGAAATTAGACCTTTAATTATTGATTAATGATGATTATCTTCTAAAGTTGCCATAGTATTGTTATTACTGTTCAGTTGGCTTTTGATTTTTGTGCAAAAGCATTTTCCGCCACCTAAGTTATTCATTTCTTTTCCTTCTCTTTTTGATGAAAAAAGTTATTCGTTTATCTTTTGCAGATAATTCTACAATCAACTCCATCAATAAAGCACTTTGGTATTCAGAGAAAACCATTGCCTCTTGAACCTTCTCTACTATTACGCGAGGCTAATCGGAGGAGAGCTTCCCTTTCTGCTGGGAATATGGTTGAAATGTTTGATGGCCGCCAAAATTTTAGTGACGGGTAATGCAAATTCAAGAATTTTAGCAACTGTAGTGCTATCTGTTTCTAATCGTTCTTTGTTTTTTAATATTCTTACTAAATATTCTCATTTCATTTATTTTTTTTATGTATTAAAAATGGCATGTTTGAGTAGTAACGGAGTCGCAATGTATGATGACAGTTCAGGTTCAGATGCATCATTTAAGATGCCATCATTACAAAAAGTGCAAGCAAGTGTTATGTCACGTACTAACTCTTCACCAGGAATTTCTGAGAGCTCAATTGATCGACCTATGAGGCTTGCTGAAATTTATGTTGCTGCTGAATATGCTCTGCACAATACAGTTTCTAATCCTAATCTGTTGAAGTCTTTGTCATCTACAGAGGAGTTTGAGGTATGAACACTTGCTCATTTTTAGTTTACTATCCATGCAGGATTGTTCAAATTAGTAGTTCCTCTATACATTACATGCTACATAATTTTTTGTTGATATTTTTGTCTTGTTTTGACAGCAAAAATATCTTGAACTAACTAAAGGCGCTGCTGACAATTATCATCGATCCTGGTGGAAAAGACATGGAGTTGTTCTTGATGGAGAAATAGCATCTGTATTTTTTAAGCACGGAAACTTTGATCTGGCAGCAAAGTCATATGAAAAGGTTTGTGCACTTTACGCTGGTGAAGGATGGCAGGATTTATTGGCAGAAGTCCTCCCCAATTTAGCAGAGTGTCAGAAAATACTCAATGATCAAGCTGGCTATCTATCATCTTGTGTGAGATTGCTTTCATTGGATAAAGGCTTGTTTTTGACAAAGGAACGCCAGGCTTTTCAGTCAGAGGTGGTTCGTCTTGCACATGGTGAAATGGAGCAACCGGTGCCCCTAGATGTGTCATCTTTAATTACATTTTCTGGCAATCCTGGGCCTCCATTGGAATTATGTGATGGAGATTCTGGTATTCTATCAGTAACATTTTGGAGTGGCTTTCCTGATGATATAACTCTTGATTCACTAAGTCTCACTTTGAATGCAATATTTAATACTGATGAAGTTGCTAAGGTAGGCTTTCTTGGACTTACAATGCATTTTCATCTCACCGTTTCAGGTCTAAATATTGTATGAACATTATATATGATTATTTCATCTGATATTTCAGGCATTAATGAGCTCGACTGCAATTGTATTAAAGCCTGGTCGGAATACCATTACCCTGGATTTACCCCCACAGAAACCAGGTTCATATGTTTTGGGGGTTCTCACTGGGCAAATTGGGCAATTAAGATTCAGATCTCATAGCTTTTCCAAGGGTGGCCCTGAAGACAGTGTGGATTTCATGAGTTTTGAAAAGCCTCCTAGACCTATCTTGAAGGTGCAACTTATGAACTTATAGCTTGTTGTTACCCATCATATCCCAAATTATTAGTTTATCCCTGTTATTTTAATTCTATTGTAAATAAAAGCGGTACATAACTTCGAGACGAATTTTTTCAGTTGATTTCTAAGATTTACTTATGGTATTGTACCTTCTAAATGACCTTTTCTTTTTCAGGTATTCAAACCAAGACCTCTGGTTGATCTTGTTGCAGCTGTTTCCTCTGGTTTGCTGATAAATGAACCTCAGTGGGTAGGCATTATTGTAAGACCCATTAACTACTCTCTCAAAGGTGCTGTCTTGTATGTTGATACTGGACCTGGTCTTAAAATTGAAGATTCACATTTCATTGAGATGGAGAGCTATGCTGATGCATCAAAGAGTTCAGTTGGTGTGACCGACTGTAATGATACTCTAAAGGATGGTTCTTTGGCTGTCGATAAAAGTTTTGAGAAGTTGACTCTGTGTGATGATAGAGTAGAGTTTCCACATTGGGCAAGCAATTCAACGTCTATTTTATGGATTCCAGTTCGTGCTATCAGTGAAAAGCTTACAGTAGGATCATCTTCAGGTTGTGGATATATGTGTTATATGTGTAAATACTCTTTATTGAGTCCAACTGCTTACCGGTACGTAATGCATCGTGTCTTATTGCAGTGGTTCCCCAGAGACAGAGCATTGTGGATGGAATGAGGATGATAGCACTCAAACTTGAATTTGGTGTATCTCACAATCAGAAATTTGAGAGGTATTTCTCGTTTTACATCATCCTTGCTGATATTTCTTTGATTTTGGTCTACTTTTTGTTCTTAGCTTTCAAATTTGTAGGTGTCTTTTATTGATTATTAATTTGTGCAGGACCCTAGCTGTGCATTTTACTGATCCTTTCCATGTGAGCACGCGAGTAACAGATAAATGCAATGATGGTACTTTGCTTCTGCAGGTATGTAATTTTACTTATGCATCCCTGGCTAGGTGATTAGATGATACGACGTGTCATGTGTGCCATCCTATGTGATGAAACATGGAAATTGTGTCTGTTTCCACAAACAGTTATTGTAACCACTATCTTAGCATGAATGATGCTTTTGTGCATTGGCTGGATATGATTTCACATTGACCGTGTTAGACAAAGATATTTTTGAGTTGTTATAATTTTGTTTTTTAATAGAGTTATTAAAAAACTATTCTTCTATTCCAATAGTTTTGGTTGTTGAATTTCGTGCAAGTTAGGTTGTCGTTAAAGTGATTTCATATCCGGTCAAAATTTTGGCTAATTGATCGAAGTGGGTAACTCCAGTAGAATGCATGCTTCCCGCTCTGAACCTGGATGATTTTCTTTGTGGGACTCTCCTGTATTTGACTGCACCAATAAAAAGTAAAATACAAATAAGAGTTATGGCATTAAATCTCGGTTTATGCCGGAAAGGTACGAAGTTGGACTGCAATTACCAAAATAAATGCTTAAAAATCCATGATAGAGGAGAGTTTATTTGTATGAAATAAATATCTGCAGAGTCCTTGGGGGTTGGCCGTTCATATTCTGGTGTGCTTGTGATAAATATGAATTCCTTTATGAGTATTTAGTTCCTCTTTGACTTGATTACTTCCAGGTCATTCTACACTCTGAAGTGAAAGCCACAGTGACCCTCTTTGATGCTTGGCTTGATCTTCAAGATGGGTTTGTTAATACTGGACAAGGTGATGGGAGACCAACTTCAGCCTACTTTCCACTAGTAGTTTCTCCAAATTCTAAAGCAGCAATGCTATTCAGTATATGCTTAGGGAAGCCTAATGTTGAAGGTATTGTTCCTTTCTGTTATACATATTTGCATGTTTCTAAGCTCCAATCTTTAAGTTAACACAAGTGCTAATAAGTCACTGTCATGTCTTCGTTGCTGCAAATGTGGATTTGATTGTGAATCTTTTCATACTTGAGATTTTCGTACATTTGACAGAACTGATGATGCGAATTTCGTTTTTCCTGCAGATGAAGCTAAGTCTCTTCAGTTGGATAGTATACTAAATATTAGATATGGAATTTCTGGTGATAGAACCAGTGGAGCACACCCACCTGTGTCTGCAGAATCTTCTGGGTCTGAGGGTGCTAGACAGGACTTAATTTTCAGAAGCACTCTTGCTTTACAAAGGCCTGTGCTTGATCCAGTCCTGGCTGTTGGTTTTCTTACTCTCTCTTCTGGTGGCCTTAGGGTTGGCCAGCTAGTTACCATGAAATGGAGGGTTGAAAGATTGAAGGATTTTGAGGGAAATGAAGTTTCTCCTAACAATGTAAGTCACAGCCTGATCCTCTTGGACAAGTTGGATTGCGGTTGGCAAATCTTAGAATGCTGATAATTTACGACTTTTCTGGTGCACTTTTTATTTCTGAATGAGCAGTAATGTCAGTGTTCAGCCGTTTTGAAGTGTACAAGAATTTCATTTAATTGCAGCGTACTTGGTTGTTTCACTTAAAACCTGAGGTGGTAAGGTGTATGTCGTTGAGTTTCACTTGAACGGAAATAATAAAATTTGTGTAGAGACTTATGAATCACCATCAGAATTGCTCATGTTTGCATGAACTGACGTCTATCTGTATCTTCAAGTGTAATTTTTACTTTATCCCACTAACTTTGGTAGATTAGGGTAGTGTTACAACTGTCGTTTGTTAAGGCGTTATATGAATTCGGTGACTACAACTTGAGCATATTAATAATTTTCAGTGATTGTGCACCAGGATGAGGTGTTATATGAAGTCGGTGCAAATACTGAGAATTGGATGATTGCTGGGAGGAAAAGAGGGCATGTTTCTCTCTCTGCAAAGCAAGGTTTTGTGAACTACTTAAACTCCATGTATTTGTTTTTATCTATGAAAATATCTTCTGGCTCATAGCCATTGCCTCTTTGTTATTTGCAATTTTCATTTGAACAAATAATTCTTGCAATGGCAGGTTCAAGGATAGAAATCTCAGTATTATGTGTGCCTCTAGTGGCGGGATACGTTCGCCCCCCTCAACTTGGTCTGCCAGATGTTGGTGAATCGAATATAAGTTGCAGTCCTGCTGGGCCTCATCTGGTTTGTATCTTGCCTCCGGTTCTGAGCTCCTCCTTTTGTATTCCGGCATGATTGTTGTCAACCCAATTTCCTCTCCTGGATTCAAGTCGTCTAGATCATTATAATTTCCGCTCTAATGGTTGGACATGCTTATAGAGAAAATTTTAGGTTTCCCCCTTCCATTTCCATGGAATTTGTAAATCTGTATTTCGTTTTTCCTTTTCTTTTTTATCTGATGGTTGAAAAATCAGCTGAGTTGAGATTAGTTTGCAATAGGTAGGTTTTTCAAGTGTTCATCGTGTCCAGTGTGTACAATTCGGCTTAGACATCCGCCGAGGACGGCCAATTTTTGGTTCATCGTCGTAAAATTCAGTGTTTGTTCGAGTGGATAAAGTTTGTTTGGTTGAAGCCTGTGCTGTGCTGGCGTCTGATGATTCCTGAGTTGTAAACTTTTTCCGATCGGTTTCCATCATTTTGCTTTAATCATCAAAAGGCCATTACTTCCCGCCACGAACTTCTCGTCGAAAAAATGCCGGCAATCCTCAAATTACACACCAGTCTCGCCAGTCTCGTCTCTCTTTCTCTACCATTTTCTCAAAGCATCAGATGCACCCAATCAGAGGAGAAATTTTTCTAGGTAACCTGGATATAAGCTGGTACTTTACGTGTTATAATACGAGTGGAAGGATAGGAAAAATTTTCCAATAACAGAAACAGATATCATGGAGGAACAGACATCAACAGCAAGAGTTCCAATATCTAGAGAGTTTTGATGTGATTCGGCCAGAAGAAGATATGACAATGAAACCTAAAATATTGTAATTGTGAGAGCTGCCCATTGCTGCCCATTGTTTGCTGAGAGATCCCAATCCCTCCCAAATATCAGTTTAGTACAGCTGAAACTGAAAAAAGAAAAAAAAAGAAAAAAAAGAAAAGAAAAGAAAAAGCAGCTATAAAAAAAAAGCTGGAGTCTTTTAATGCAACTCCATCCCAACCAAATTGCCCGAGCAATTACTGTTCAGGCGATTAAGCTAAAGCAATTGCTGTCTTAGTGAACAGTAACTGGTATATGTATACTTATAAACTGAATTACTCATGCTATTGGTATTAATATAATTTTTTTTATATAAAATAATAAAGAGAATTTTATGTTAATTTCGGATAGGAATTTTAACCAATCTCATCACGCCACGTGTCATTATTCGAAAGTACAATTTTTGTGAATAGATTTCGGGTAGACT
Organism: Pyracantha coccinea; assembly: GCA_028566515.2. NCBI lineage: Eukaryota > Viridiplantae > Streptophyta > Magnoliopsida > Rosales > Rosaceae > Pyracantha > Pyracantha coccinea. The sequence continues at coordinate 1,207,479 of JAOTRO020000012.1, read as the reverse complement.
TTTAACCAATCATGTCACTCGCACGTGTCACTATTTGATCAGAATCATTTTGGATAGATTTCAATAAGATTTTTTACCAATCATGTCGCGCCACGTGTCACTATCTGTTCATAATCCATGTGGATATATTTCGATAAGATTTTTAATTAATCACAGCGTGCCACGTGGCAGTATCTACAACCTCATCCTTCTTTTGTTCTCCATATAAACCCAACATGCATTCACACACCAAAATCAAAATCTCTCATAATCATTGTTCATAGTTTGTAAATATTGAGTTCTTACAATGTCTTCTTCAAGAAGATTGTTAGAAGTCGATAAGCCAGAAAAAAAAATTGTTCGATCTCGAGAAGCGACAAAATGAGTCTCTGAGATGGGTCTCTCCTTACAAAATCGCCTCCACATTTATTATCGTGTTTGCAACTTTTTCTCCGGCTCGTTACTTTTTTTTCACAAAAAATGTCAATCTCTCTTAGGAAAACATTGCCGCATTCGAAGATTCCATCATTTCCGAGATAGTTATGAATTTGCCCGACCTTTTGGCAATCCAGATCGCCAAAGTAGATCAAAAACAAAACCCATAAGCTAAAAGGTCGAGCAAATTCGTACCTATGTTGGAAATGATGGAATCTTCAAATGCAACAATGTTTTTTCTGAGAAAGTTTGACACTGTTGTGAAAAAGGTAAAGAGCCTGAGAAAAAGTTGTAAACCCACGAGGCACGATAGTAATCATGGGCGCGATCTTGAAAGGAGAACCATCTCAGAGACTCATTTTCTCGCTCCTCGAGATATAACAAAATTTTCCATTGCTTAACAATCTCTGGGTGTAAGAAAGAAACGTATCGGATTATGCTTTTGTAGTTCAATTGATTTTAAATGCAAAAGTGGATAACCATCATCAGAGAAATTTAGTAGTGAATTGTGATGCCTTTATACACCAAAGTTGGTCTTGTGAAATTCATCATATGTATCGTAAAAAGAATTTTGTTCCTGATGATTTAGCTCATTTGAATTTGTCATGCAGTTTGGGTCCAGTCCTTTATTAGCAAGCTCTTGCTTGTTGTTATCGGTTACTGTTGCAAATATAACTGGAGTCTCGTGGCATCGTGATATTCTTATGTAATTCCATTTTCTTTTCGTTTTGTCAATTAAGGAAGGGAAGATTAACATATTTGATTGTGGCTCCGCCCACCTAGCCTCAGCCCTGCCCGCCGCCGAGCAGCGTCTAGCCTTTTAGAACCTTGGTAAATAAAGAGAAGACTAAAACGAAGATAGACCACGAAGTTCGTGCTGGAATCATGGAATCGGAAAGAATTCTAGAACGTCAGGTGTGTTAACGATATGTAATCTGTTTGATTAAACTCATTGATCGATTGATGTTTGCGCCTTCCCTGATTGATTGATCTCAGCCAATCAATTCTTGAATTACCAACATGTACATATATTCATTGTTTGAAATTTTGCTGACAAAGAGCCCTATCGGGAGTATTTTCATGGTAGAAAGCTTCGACGCATGCCCTCATGAAGAATCTGAGGCTCATGGTCTGTTTGTTTCTGTTTGTGTTTTATCTTTTTATTTCTTTGGGAGGCTGCTTGCAGCTTAATTGTTTAGTTTTGAGCAAATATTTTGGATGTTTGATTCTTCAACCCTTTTGAGGATTGAAGGCTGCTCTCTGCATAAAAATTCTTTTTGGTTCATTGTTTTCTTTTCTGAGCTCGGGATTCTGTCTGATGTGAATTTCAGAAGAGGATGATATCGATTTGGCGGAGGAGGCGGAGGACATTGATTCTGTCTGATGTGAATTTCAGAAGAGGATGATATCGATTCGGAGGAGGAGGAGGCCGAGGACGTTGTTTTCTTTTTAGTTGCCGATCGATACCCTTTTTTTTCAGTGCTTTTAATTATTATCTTGGTTTTCTTTCCTACAACCGAACAAGTTCCCTTTTCATTTTTGCTTTTCATGTGTGTTCGTTCAGACTTTCTCCCGAAAGACGAGCAAAAAGACCACGATGTGATCCCGATTTCACTGAAGATCCCGATCCCTATCCCATTCGAAGTCCCATTGCTGTTTCAGACCCTCCCGAGTTAGTCACACACTCTGTTCTACAATTATTCCTTTTTTTGTTTTTTTTTTTTTTTCTATTGCTCCAATGGAATATGATCGTTTACTTTTCTTCATTTGTGCTCATTCTATTTAGTGTATGCAAATTCCATGTTCTAATTTTAGCCTCCGTGGGTGAGCCTCGAGAAGGATGCAAGGAGTGGCATTGCGGACATTGAAACCAAGAAGTTAGTCTTCAATTGCGTTTTTCTTTAGTTATCTTGACTTATATTGCTACAATTGAATAGGATTGACCCCTTTTCATTTATGGCTTTTGGTATACGTCCTCAAATACACCAGTAAATAAATAAATAAATAAGAAAGAAAAGAAAAGCAAGGAGAAAGAATGAAGATAGACACACACACACACACATATATATATATATGTTCCTACTCCCATTGTCCCGGATCATTACATAAAACTTGCATACAGAAAGGAAAACGTACTACGAAGGGCTAAGTCTAAGCTAATTAGTTTCCATAGCTCGTCTTTAAAGAAGGATGTTTCACATATTTCTGTCTCCTATCCTTTGTTTGTTGACTGCAGATACTGTGTCGACAGCAGCATGCGTTTTGGAGATTTTGTGGATTTCATTCGGAAGCAGATCAAGCACCGTGGAAGTCTGTTTGTCTATGTCAATGACAGAGAACCTCAAACTGGTGAGCTAAAATGCAATTCATGTTTTGTTTTCTGCATAATGATCTCCATCTTGTTCCCCCATTTGTTGTGGCTGTAATAAACTATAATTCTTCTACTTTTCCAGATTTCCTCATGTATCAGGTTTATGTTAACAATATGGATAAGTATGGATTTCTTCGCGTGACCTACAGTGGAGAATGTAGGGTCTGTGGATTAGGAAATATGTCCCCGGTAAGAATTACGGTCAGTTCAATACGCTAGCTTCCTAGTGGTTCGGTGGACGTATTCTCTTCTAATTTGCGCCTTCATGCAGAGGATTGTGGACAATGTTGCTGCAAGGAGTGACATAATTCCCGACATGGTCAAGGAGGGAAGGGAGTGAGTTGTAAACTCCGTTGTGCTTTAATTATCTTGATTTGTATTGCTACAATGAAACAAGATTGCTATTGTTAACTTTACATTTTGTTGTGTTGATATACAATCAGACTTTCGTTCGAAGAACAACCTTGGGAACTAGGGTACTATTTTGCTTCAACGCCCGTCCGTGTGCTAGACCCTTGGAATCGTAAAGAATACAAGGAGATGGCGGTAAAAATTTAGTTGAGTCATATACGTTTACATCCCAGACATTCAGTGGATGCGCTGTTCTAATTTGAGCTTATATGCATGTTATCGTTGAAGGCTGCGTTTGTGGAAAATCGCCCAGACAATCCCGAAGTAGAGCACTTGACGAGGTCAATTGTGATTTGATTATCTTGATTTGTTTTGTACAATAGAATAGAATAGGATTGTTATTTGTTCTTTGATGTTTTCAGGAGGTATTTGGAGAGAGGCAAACAACGTACTATAGATGCTTGTGAACTGAGGAAGGAGTGTAAAGATCAATTACCAGTAAGAATTTTGCTGTCTCAGATATGTTTACTATCTTTTCATTCAAGTGGATTTCTAAGTAAGAATTTGAACCACTGTGCAGGTGCGTGTGTTTAAAGATGCAGGGAGTGACATTCCTGACATTGACACAAAGAAGTTAGTCTCCAATTCCCCTTTTGCTTTTGTTTTCTTAATTTGCACTGCTATCATGGAAATATGAGTGTCCTCTTTTCATTTATAATTTTGATATAAGTTAGGAAACCCGTCAGGAAAAAAAAAACAAGGAGCAAGAAAGAGAGATGCTGATATGTGTACACAGAACGGCTAATCTTTGCTATGTTTAAGTGTATGTGTAATCTGTATGCCGACACTTATAATTCCGTCAGTAAACAACTACTGTGTTATCTGTTTAGTAATAATAATTAGTTTTTCAACTTTAAATTCCATGAACTTACCTCGGCAACCACATCTCACACAAATCTAAGTACAGTATATACAGTCTAAACATTACTATAATTCAGTTCTCTTTGCACATGATACAGCAGCAAGGAGATACACACACAGCCATCATATTTTCAGTTCTCTTTGCACGGGAACGAACGTATTTTATTACATTAGGTGAAGTCCTAGGATTGGTCCTGAATTATGTCATGGTTTGGATGAATTGCCTGACCAAGTAGCAAAGGCTCTCCTACC
>JAOTRO020000012.1:1166505-1178679 GCA_028566515.2 Pyracantha coccinea | reverse complement strand
AGAATCTTGATTCCCAAAATCATCCCAAATTTGGTCAAGAGTGTGGAAGTGATAGAAGTGGATGGTGGCATTGGAACAGTTCTTCTCTTCAGTTTTGGCTCTGATATGTAACTCGGCCTTCAATGTTTGAGTATGAACACCTTCTTTGAAATCCCTCCACCATATGACAATTTTTTATACAAACCGATGATTCCACCATCTTTCTCATTCTTTTATGCACATGTTTATTTATAGATTTTAAATCGAATAAAGCAAATGTATTCAAATCATTTTTGGTTTTTTTTTATTTTTTTATTTTTTTTTACCACAGTAAGTATGATGATAAAAAAGATTTACGAAAATCATTTTTCATTAGAATAGTTTGGAGAGAGAGAATTCGAACTTGGTAAAAAAGGTCATGTTTCATTCTAACCAACTCGCCTAACCCACATCCATCATCATTGACATTTTAATGGTGAAGTTTTTTTTTCAAAATTATATGATGTTAAATGCTAATGATTATATATATATTATTCTTTTTTCTTCTGGGAACAATTTCAGATGTACCAAAGATGAGTTGCCAAAAGGAAAAGATTGTGGAGCTTGATGAGTCTGTACACAAATTTGGGCTGCAAGTCATTGAAGTGTGACACCTGAACTTTGGGTTTTCTTCATACAAAACAACGTTCGAACTTACTTCAATTCATGAGAAGGAGACCCTGGTGAGCATTGAGATCACCTATGAGTCTGAAGTGGAAGACAATAATGCCATGCCATCCAAGACAACAATGTCCACTTTAGCTTTGGTCAAAAACTTAGAGGAACATTTGTTGAATAATGTTGCCGTCCAGAATTTTGTTATCATTCCAACAAGGTCTGGGCTGTTTCAATTCTATATGGTAATTTGCCATTTTCTTGAGCTGGAAAAACCCATTATAGTCGTAATTTCAATAGTACGCTCTTGATAACAACTTTATTTTATTAATTAACAATCGTCATTCATAAGATTTAAACTCACAACCTCCTTTCTAAAAGTAGCGACCGAGTTCCAATAGACCAAATAATCATTCTCACGTCAAACTCAAATCTAAATCTGAGGATCCAAACGAGCCTTATGTTCTTTATTTATCTTGATATTTCATAATCAAGGCCATAATTAATTATTGATAAACACACATGCTTTGAGCAGCTAAAGCAAACAGCAGGTACATGTTTTCACTGCCAACATTCAGTTATTCCCTTAGAAGCTAATTGTTAAGCGTCCATATTATTTGTTATCTTGAATAAATCACTCATTTTTTGCAAACAATTCCATATCCTCCTGAGGATCTTCTGGTGCAGTCAAGTGTGCCATAATCCACAATTGCTGATCTATCTTCCTCTGTCACACTTTCCTGTGCTGAGAACCTGCAAGAAACACAATCTGCCGACAGAAGAGATGAGGTTCGATACTTATCTTCACCCCCCAACACCGGCATTGCCACTCCAGGCTTTGCCGGGTTCTCAAAATCAGGCCTGTAAGTCCTTCCAAGCACTCCCTCAACTTTCGTGGACAGAGCGAAGAACTTAAACTGGACTTCCAAATGAGCAAAGCAGTCATCAGAAGGAACTTGATAGTTGTGGATTCTATCATCTTCTTTGGTTACGGGCACCACATTGATCATAATCTCAGCAACATCCTTTAGGGACACAATAACACTGTTCTTGCTTGATATTCTCTCAACTTTAATATCCTTTTCTGGAGAATACCAAGTGGAGAGATACCCTTCTTGTAAAACTACATCGTTTCCGTTGTGCGTGAATTTTAGGTGGTCAATTTGATTGTCCCAAGCAGCTGCTTTGGTGGCTTCTACAGAGAAGCAGTGAGTGCTGAAAAGGATTCCTAGGGCTTGAATCCAAGTGTAGTCACGGGTTCGTTCTGCTGGCCTATGGCCAATGAAGCGACCATTGATCTGGAGGTTGTTGTCTGAGACCAAGCTAAACTGCTGGTTGCTTTTGCCATGGAAATAGAAAACAATGCCATCACCACCGATGAAGCGGGGATCATGGCATGCTGATCCAGGACTATTGCAGTTTGGTTTACGGTCTAGAAATATCAAACACTTACTTCATTTAGTTTGTATACATAATTAACGGAAAAAGAATTCAAATCCTATATCAAACTACAAGGTAGCTAAAATTAACATTATCTCTTTCATTTTAACAAAATTAAAGAGCCAAATAGCATTTCTCAAGCAATGTTCTTTTGTCAGATCAATAGCTTTGGACCATGCATTCACATAAAAGTGCACCTGATCGACTAATGATCAAGTTTGATAGACTCATAATATATAATAATGTCAGACTGTCTTAAAAAAATAATATTTCTGCTACATTCATACGGGCTAACTTATGTAAATTTTGAGGAAGCTACTAACACAAAGAAAACAAATGAAGCCAAGATTGTTAACATACTTTTGCAGTGGGCCTTGCACATAGGGGAATCACAGTCAATATAGCAGACTTTGGCTTTCTGGTCTTCAGAGTAACTGCTAGGGCATTCATATGGGCATTCCACAGTCTTTCCATAGCATCGACTTGCCGGGTTGGTACAGTAAAGAGATTTGTATGCTTTAGCTTGAAATGCTGCACCTGCAACAAATACTAGTACGATGACTAATGTGGTGGAACTGCTTCTTAACATCTCCATGCTTAATTGTTAATAGGCTGCAGATTTTAGATCGATAGAATTGTAAGAAATGGATCAGTTTCCCATTGCTATTTATAGATTTAACAATGCCATAGGATCTCACCTTTTAATTTTGCTTTAGATCTCAGATATCCTTATATTTTAAAGCTTGTGACTGAATCAATCCATAGCTGAAATTAGAAGTATGAACCGGAATTGTTGGCTAGCACTTTGCCATTGTGAACATACATGCATGTTCGCATATTGTAGAAGATGAATGTCTTCAAATACAAATTTCATTACAGCCAGGTTAGTCTGCTTGCATATGATTCAGGGATTGGACTTTCGGCCATGATTATCTACATGTCAAATTATATCACCATCTGGTTTTGTTGCTGTAGAGGATGGTTTTTTATACGAACTATACTATTCAAACACAGGACTTCAGAGTGGAGTAAACATTCCTAATTACCTACAATTACCACATTTGTGTACCACACTTGTATTACCTTTCCTTTTTAATAGAAAATGAATCTTACATTGATGTACGAAACAAGGGACCTTGCACGGACTTATAGTAAGTTAACCACTCCTCATATTGCTAATTGGTTGTAAAGTGAAACCTCAACTTTTAGGTCTATTCTCTATTGGAGAGAAGTAATATAAATATGGTATACTCAACGGCTGAGCCAAAAAAAAAAATCTATTAAAAGGGGTCTAAAGATTTGACAAGTTGATTTCCCCTCATGGACGTTTTGAAGTGCCATATTACTTATATGAAAATTTATTTAAGAAATGTCAGCTTTTGTAGCTTGCTTAAAGGTTTTGTCAATAAGAAGGGTGTAACAAAAATAAAATTTGTTAACTTGAGAGGGGTCAGTCGACCACCCTGAGCATTTATCGGCTTTGTTTTTGGGGGATTTGGATTTCATCCTGATCTAAATTATGGCGAACGTAAGGATCCTCACATCTTAGTCATTCATCATGCATCGTGCGGTAAAAAATTATTTGACTTTTTTATTTAAAATTAAACACAAATAGTACCTGACAAAAACTGACTGTATGATGTATGATGAACGGCTAGGATTTGAGGAACCGGAAAGGATCCTATTCCGTTTTTGGGTATACAAAATGTGATAATTGTAGCATTTTTAGTGCTAAAATGGTTAGAAGTTCATAGTATTTACAATTTTTGTTTATGGTCAATTGTAGCTTAAGGCATTTCTTAAGGTGTGTCTGTTCCTTGTTTTCTTTGGGAAGTAGCAACGTAGAGAACCCCTTCGCGAATTAAGGTGTACTTAAATGTAATTAGATTGGTTCTGAGGCGAAGGTGTCCAGTTGACAAAAAGAAAGGGTCTTTGTGTTATTATGAAGAAAACAAAATTAGCATTAAAAAAAAAGAATTAGGGATGAAGGCTTATCTTACAATGACTTTCTCATTTTCTAGCGAAGGCTATACCTTACAATTAAATTAAATGAAAGATATTAAAGGAAAGAAAAATTATATAATGGGGATCTTACGGGGTGTCAAAAGAGGCTATATCTACCGATACTGGAGGGTGGGAACTTGATATCTCTGGAACAGAGATGAATACTTTTAATAAATTGCGATATGTCATTTTGGTGTTACAAGCACACCAAAATTTGATTTTGCATATGAGATAATAGTTGTGTTTCCCTACCGGGAACTTACTTTTCCTTTCACTTACGATTAACGAATCTTTACAGTTTGGATATCATAATCGAAACAATTCATTTTCTTTATCATCATCTAAATATCATATATGCAAAAAATTATTCAATTTGAAGATCGTTTAGTCATTCATACGTGTTAAACCAATCAACGATTTTGATAATAAATAGCATCATCATGATGAACTGTTCATTTGTTTTATGCATATGAATAACTAAAGAGTACACTGTCGATTTACTCCCTGAATTTTCACCTAACTTTCGATTTTCCCCTGAACTTTTCTATTGGATAATTAAGGACTCAAACTAATTTTTTTAGCCGATTTTTTTATGAGTTGTGAGGAATTGCTTCGATTTTCCCCTGAACTGTTCAATTTGTATGTGAAGATGATCAATGTCTCAGTTCGAGAATCCGAAAACATACTGTTTATGGGTTGTGAGGAATTGCTTGAAATGAAGTACTCAGTTGGGGATAACTGGTTCAGATGACATACTGGTAGTATTCCAGTCGGGGAGAGAGCGCGGTCTAGGGTAATGGAGACACCGGGTTCAGATGGTTCTGTTTCTAAGCTGTCTAGGCAGTCTATGGTAATGGAGACACCAGGTTCAGATGGTTCTGTTTCTAAGCGGTCTCTGAGGAAGAAAGCAAGTTTGCGAAATCATGATGAGAATTCGATGGATGATATAATAGAGAAGCATTTAGGTGGTACTTTTAAGAAAAGGAAGGGAACAAAGGTGGATTTGGAGAAAGAGACCAAAACAGAGGCCATGATAGCGTTGTCCCTCGGGTTCCCCATTGATGAGCTGCTTGAGGAGGAAAAACAAGCTGGGGTGGTCAGCGAGTTGGGTGGGAAGCAGCAGAATGATTATTTTGTCGTGAGGAATCATATTTTAGTAACATGGCGGAGTAATGTGAGAGCGTGGCTTTCAAAAGGGCAGATTAAAGAAACTGTGAGCGGTGATTATGAGCATTTGATATCTTCCGCTTATGATTTTCTTTTGTATAATGGAAACATCAATTTTGGGGTTGCACCAGCATTTATGGCTAATATGTCAGAGGAGGTAACTGAAGGGTCTGTCATCATTGTTGGTGCGGGACTTGCTGGACTAGCAGCTGCAAGGCAGCTCATGCAATTGGGTTTCAAGGTGGCTGTTTTAGAAGGTAGCAATCGACCAGGTGGAAGAGTTTACACCCAAAAGATGGGAAAGTTTTCTGCTGTGGATCTTGGCGGCAGTGTCATCACTGGCATCCATGCTAACCCTCTTGGAGTTCTGGTGAGGTGACTCTCTATTCCGCTTCATAAGGTCGGAGATAATTGTCCTTTGTACAAACCTGATGGGAAACCTGTTGATAAGGACATTGATTCTAAGATTGAAGTCATCTTTAACAATGGGTGGGTTTGGAAATGATATTTCTCTGGCTTCAGTTTTGGAGACGCTGAGGCAGTTGTATTCGGTTGCAAGAAGTACTAAGGAGAGGCAACTTCTTGATTGGCATCTTGCAAATTTGGAACATGCAAATGCTGGATGTCTATCAGATCTCTCAGCCGCATATTGGGATCAGGATGATCCGTATGAAATGGGTGGGGACCACTGTTTTCTTGCTGGAGGCAATGGGAGATTGATAAGAGCACTGTGTGAAAGCATTCCCATATTCTATGGAAAGACTGTCAATACTATTAGGTACAGAGATGAAGGGGTTGAAGTTATTGTAGGGGACCAAATGTTTCGAGGGGGAATGATCCTATGCACGGTTCCTCTTGGAGTTCTGAAAAAGGGTTCTATCAGATTTGAACCTGAGTTGCCCCAAAGAAAGCTCGCAGCAATTGAAAGGTTGGGATTTGGGCTGCTGAACGGAATATCAATGGACAATGAAAAGTTATTGGATTTGTTTGGAATGTCGTATACTGTCTGTCTTCATATTTCATATCACTCTTATAGTCTTATTTTCCTCTTTTCTATATAGCATGTGTTGACGCATTGATGAGCTTGTTCTTATTTTCGTCGGGTGTTTGAGAGGTTCACTGAACCATTGTGCGTTCTATTTGAAAAGGGCGATGCCGGAAATCTGTTATTGGTGATAAATTTTGGAGCAATTTGTGTCTAGTTTCTGAAGTTCTGTTGTAATTTCATCGAATGATTTTTTTAGCATGCGAGCAACTTAACTAAACCACATCTAGTCCTGAATCAGTTTAATTGAAATTTAGAAGAGAATTTCTTGTCTGGTTTCCAAAGTTGAATCTGGAAATAGACTATTAAGTCCCGTCTATTCTTCAGTTTTGAAATTATTCTGTTTCATGACCTTCAAGTGTTTATGAAGACGTTTATATATATAACGAAATCCATAATCTAATACACGAAATCGTATCAGTTAGGCGCGCCAGTTGATCTCAAAATCCGTTCATTCATTCCATTCATCGATTCATCGACTTCTCTGATTCCGAGTAGACATGTGATAAATAGTACAAAACGCAATACTGTCAAAGTAAACTCATCAACATGAACATGGGTGGTAGAAGAAGGAAGAAATAAACCATAACCTTGTTCTGAAATTGAAGCAAAGGGAGCAAACTAAAGCTAAAACAAAAGGAGGGATGAGTTTAATTAGGGTTTGGCATTGTGCATGAAATCAATACAGGTGCGGCAATTGCAGTCCGAGTAGCGGCAGTTGAGGCACCCTAAACACACACAGGAAGTACAACCCTGGCATGTGGAAGCACGAGGACATCCCCTGCCGCTCTTCCGACTTCCACGCTCTTCCTCATCACTACACTTTATTCTATATCATGCGACAACAAAATGAAGTTTATTAAATGATAATGCAAACCCTAATTTGATTAGTTGAACAATTAGATCTTGTGGAAAGTGAGATAATGACCAGCAATCAAACATATTATATTGTTAGATTGTCAATCTCCAAAATGCACAATACATTGAACTAAATGTTCACTTCATGAATGACAGAGGCAGACCAAGAGACGAACTAAGGAATTACCAAGCAAAGGAGCAATTTTAGATAATTCAAGCTAGTTTCTAAGAAAATAACAACCATTGATTTCACGACAGACAATTAAGTATATTATGTTGTTAGAGTATCAATCCATAACATTCACAATACATTTGTTTGAAATTTCGCTTAAACATTAGAACTATAGAAGGGGCAGACCAAGGATTTATAAACAAAAAGGGGCCCTTAAACTTTTCAAGATAGGTTTGAACTCGTTAACGAAATCTTAATGCTCCGATCCATGAAAACATGATCAATGGTTCAAACTCACAAAAAAAATAACATTTCTAGTATAATTAATCACCAAGTTTTTCTAGATAGTAGACATGAAATAATAAAAATGAAGTGCATAAAAATTAAAATGGAGAAAGAGGATATGAACTCACTTGTCATAGGGGTGGTCAGCACATTTCCACCTTCTATTCCTTGAGGCAGTATGGAAGGCTCTACACTCTTCTTTATTCCGCAGGTGAAACCTGCGTTCTTTCTTGCACTTGAAGCAGCGCAGCAGTTCATCCTTGTGAAGGTTCCATCGCCGGCGAATAGTAGAACCTAACTGGCCTTCGTTTGAGGCATGCCTATAAAACTTCATCAGCCCAGTTTTCCACAGTGGTACTTTCTGACCATCTTCGTCCATCGTAACCCAGATGTTGCTCTTCCATTTTCTGGGTCCACCTTCTTTAGAATGCTTCTCGAATTCATCGGGTGTCAATTTTCCCCTCTCTTGTAAGACCCCCACTGCGATAATTGCACGTAAAAGCTTACTTAGTTCTCAAGAAATTAGCCAACAATGTATTGTGTATCAAAGTTGGCCTCATGCATGCTGGTGTGTAGGTGTGTGCAACGTACTTATTTTTCGATCAGTTTGTGATTCTCTCAGTCGACGGGCAGGATGAAGCGCAGACTGATCGAGAAATAATGCAGGTGGGAATGAAGATCCAAGGTTTCAAACAAGTACCTCTCCGATACCATATCAGGGAATTAGATAAATTAGAGTGAGTACCTTCGTTGCAAGATGATGAGAGGCATTGGCAAGTAATTGAAAATTGCCCTGTGCAAGAAATTCTCAGTTTTCCTACAGAGTCGCCGTACTTCTTGCTCGTACAGCCACATACGACTTCGATGTAATTTGGACCTCGCTCAAGTCCATATAAGTTCTCGACTGGTTTAATATCTTCGTCGGTGAACATGATCTCTCGATTTTCATTTCTGATCTCGATAGCCCTTCTTGCAGCTGCAGATGAATTTCTAGATGTCGTTGCACCTGTGACTCAAAAAAATAAAAGCACCAGTACGATGAAAATAATTAGAAGAGATGATCTGGATCAATATGCATCGAAAATTAATCAACGAAAACTTGTTAGAAATAGCACGACAAGAAGTGAGAATTTTTATCGCAGTGTTTTATGTGTTTGAAACCTTGTTATGTCATAATGAAGCCGAAATGCACTCATCATTGACACCTAAATAACCATGCAGAGGTAGAAAAACGTGGAAATGATGAGAGAGAGGGTGGGGGTGGCTAAGGTGCATACATGTTGACAATTCAGGAAAATAATTATCTCACGCTATTTTCTCTCTCTACACACCCTCCGAATTTTTTAATCGTGAGATTGAATAAAAGCAAAGGAGAGCTAAAAAAACATATAAACTAACAGATGTGGGGGGCAGAAGTACAAGATTTTTCTAAAAATTAGGTGTGTAAATACCATTTTCCTTGAAAGGTTGTTTAGATAGTATCCGTGTTTCCTCAATGTCACTTGTGTATTTTTTTGATGAATGATTGTGCCTATCAATTAACATAAACATGAACTGTGAAGTCTAAGCAAAAGCAGTTTGAGAAAACTAAAAGAAATAAAAGCAAATTAAGGACGATTGATTAGGATTAGGACGATTTTATATATGTCCTTCCAATTATACTATGAACATGGATGTCTTCTCTTTTCTACCAATAGATGGTGTATATAAGAGGTGTACTTAAAAATAAAACAAAACTTATATAGCCAAATAGAGGCATGTTTTGAAGTGCACATAAAACTTGAGTAGTTCTGCGGATCTACGCAAAAAAACTAGTAGGGAAAAAAAATCTATCAGGAGAAGCTCACTCAAAAAGAACTTTTGGTTATTAATCTATCAGCCATCAGGAGAAGCTCACTGAAAAAGAACTTTTAGTTATTCCATTCAAACATAATAAAATATAAAATGATTTAACTTTATTTAAGTGCTTTTACTGAAAAATACACTCCAAAATAAACCCTTTACTATTGAAAGGATCATTGTAAGCTGTGATTGGTAAAATGCATTTGATTTATCATAAGTTCTAATCACATTGGACGACGACAGTTATTGAATAAATAAAAAATGAAAACTCAAATGATAATCAATTAATATTTACTAGTTTTGAATTATTTGGGTTCGGTACGAAAAAGATACAAGGTTTTGGGAAAGTTAACATTAAAATATAGACAAAAAATACAACTAAATGAAATACAATAGTGGTTAGGAAAATCGATCAATTAAGTCTGTTCTTAACAAAAGTTGATATAAATTCATAAACCTCATTAAAGCTCTTAGATCTCATCCAAATCTTATAAATAAATTGGAAACGATAAAAAAAAAAATTGGCCGAGTTCAAAGGTGTGTACATCAAAAGGCGGCTATGGATCAACAGATATGTGATTTATTACACCCTTTTTCTCCTCTTACACATTGTAGTCTATTTTTTACTATTGAATTGAATGAATAAAATAATTAATGAACATACATAAACAGGAGAGTTCAGAAAAAGAGAATGAGTGTATAATCATTGCAGATTACATATCTAATTAGACATGCATGACATTTGATCTTCATGAATGATTCTAAACAATATATACAAGAAAATCTTGAATAGATCAGAGTTGCCTCGGGCCATTTTGAGCAGATAAATCTGATATCTGAGCTTCTTCAAGGTTTTTTGGGTATAAAAGCTTATATAAAAAAATTTCTTTTTTCACTCTAAATCTTGCTTATTGGTTGATTCTCAAGAGCTAAACACATGAAGGGAGATAAGAACTAGAGCCCCTTTCACATATATAGAATTATAATTAAATTCAAATTTGGGAATAAAACGCAACGTGCAAAACTGGTTAATATCTGCTATCACAGTCAGAATAGTACAACAAATTTACACACTTTCCAAAAGGTGCATTAATGGACAAATTAAAAGAGAATTCACTTGTCTACTTCGCACCAAACGATACACTTGATACGCAACTAAGTTCTATACGTATTAATTAAATCTAAAGAAAATGAGAAATATGATAAAGAAATAAAGATTGAAAATCTCCCCGTCATTTCTTATCACGTGTGACTTGTACTTAATAGTACTATGCAATTGAGCACTTCTGATTAAAATTCGAATATAATTGCAAACATAGAATGTTAAGCGAGAAATAACATGGTAATCGATGCCAACAAAGAATTTCAAAGTACAAAAAAAAAAAAAAGGAAAAAAAAACAAGTCGCTGACCAACTTGGAAACTGCAAAGAAAATATGTCAGTACCTAATGTACTAGGTTGACCGTCTAAAGTAAAATAAAGATGTGTTACCTTACTAGATTTTAGCACGAGCCCCAAGTGTCGGAATATGAACAAAGGTTACACTATTTTATATATGTAAAAGAATTGTTTCCTATGTTCCATAATTTCGATTTTGCTATTGTCATCTAGTAACTATTATTTTGCTGGGTTTTTATCATAAATGGTTTTTGAAATTGACCATCACTATCAAAATGATCTCTGAAAATGAAAATCAATCAATGTAGTACCTGAAAATAAGTGTCGCAAATCAATGTGGTCATTCCATTACAATTTTGTTAAAAAATCTGTTAAGTGATGATGTGACACATAAATGAGTCTCATAAGTTCTTTTTTCTCACAATTGGTCCTTGAAATTGACCCATGATATCAAAATGGTCTATGAAATTGACCTGCGACATCAAAATAGTCCCTGAAATTGAAAATTGATCAATGTAGTCCCTCAAGTAAGTATCTCAAATCAATGTAGTCATTCTGTCACAATTCTATCAAAAATTCTGTTATGTGATGATGTGACACATAAATGGGTTACAAAGTCTAATTAAAGTTTAAAAAGAAAAATTACAAATAGGCTTAATAATTTAATAGTTAATAAAAAAAATTGTCAACCTAAACACCCAGTCCTGCAATCACCTCCGATCTCAGTCCACATTTCTACACCCCAATTGCTCTCTATTCTCTAAAAAAAATTTCAATACACTCATCTTTAACATTTCGACACTCTTCACTGAATTGAACTTGGATCGAGATCACCTTTGGTGACGGCTTGGCCCATTAGCAACGACTTTTGGGGCATCATTGTTAACATTTAGGCAATCAGCACTCTCACAACCTTAATCTAGGAGAGCTTGTTCGGTGCTTCCTTAGTGGTCTGGTGATGCAAAGAACGATGAGGTCTGCCTTGAGATAATGAGGTTATAATCGAGGTGCGTCCATTGTTGGTTGAAAACTATTTTCCCACCCCTTGTTAGGCCTTGGTTAAGCCTTGTGCCTTTGAGAATTTACGGAAGGGAGCTCTCTTCGAAGTAGGCCCTACTATAAGAAAAAATAAATTCCATTGTGCAAAAAGGTATTTAGACAACTTTTTTAATTAATAATTAAACCCACATCAACACATAACAAATTTTTTTTACAGAATTGTGGCGGAATGATCATATTGATTCGCGACACAAATTTTCAAGGACTACATTGATTGATTTTCAATTTCAGGGACCATATTAATGGTGTGGGTCAATTTCAGGGACCATCT
>JAOTRO020000012.1:1155624-1166405 GCA_028566515.2 Pyracantha coccinea | reverse complement strand
CAGTTGCTGTTGTTGATATGTAAAGGAGAAAAACCATCAATTCAAGCAGAAGGGAGTGAGGGACCTTGGATTTTGAGCTGCAGGAGAAGGGGGACAACAAGCAAGGGTCGCGCAAGTAAAAAATGGCAGGGGTTCCATCGACGGAGCCAGTGGCTAATCTCTGGCTGGAGTAATTCCAAGAAGAACAGGTGGTCCCTTTATCGAGCGCTAGCTGAGGATTCTCCAAATCCGCACAGTCACTGGAGCTTCGATCTGTGCCCACGACAGTCGGTGGCGGTGAAGGTATGTGAGTCTTGGAGGAGGAGGAAGATGAGGTGGAAAATGGTAGAGAAGGGGACAAAATCAGGATACAGATCTATTGATTTTATATTTCAATGATTAGAATGCGAAGTCGTGCCAATCTTAGCAACTGTTTTGGCTCAAAAATCTCATTTTTTTAATAGATATAAGATTCATCAATACAATTAGATGAAATCACATTTTTATTAGAAAAATGATACAAATACAATATCAACAATAATCAGAAAATCTATTAAGAGGGGTCAACTGAAAATAACAAGATTTAGGCAAAACAAAAGAAATTCATCAAATAGCACAAAATTCTTAGATTTGCCAAGTTGATTTTCCCTCATTGACGTTTTTAAGTGCCATATTAGAGGATCTCTTCATGTAGGGGGTCGTAAATTTCACATCAATGGAATTTATTTAAGAAATGTTAGCTTTTGTAGTTTCATTAAAGGTCGGCCATGAGCGATTGCTTCTAAATATTAATTTCTCAAAGTGAGAGAATATTTAATTAATTGTAATACTGTGAACTTTTCAGGTTGAAATTTCTGGCAAAATTTTTATCGAAATCCATCACGCACCCTATACTTCATGCTTTGCACGTTTTTCCTTTTTTCAATGAATATTGTACTTTCTCAATATATATATATATATATATACATATATATCCTGTGAACTTAAACTATATTTCACCTTGTTCGTATTTTTTTTTTAATAATAAAGGAAAATGGAGGTTTTAAAATTATTACAATAATTTAGAGATGAAGAATTTTTGAAACGTGGACGCATGGGTAAAATCCCACCTTAAAACCAACACCTTGTTCATGTTATTTGTTAAGAGTAATGTTCTTTGTTAGCAACCTGGCAGTGAATCTATACTACATATTCTGACAATAATAACCTTATGGATTTAGGGTCACAACATAAGCATTTGTTTATTTAGGGATCCTCCTAATTGAGTCCATCTTTTAATATCTCTGGATAGGCATTTTTCAAGTAGAGAGTAACTTACATGGAACGGGCTCACCATTACCTAGCGCCTCAATTCAATAATAAATTGCCATGTAGAGAAAAACTTGCACTTGGCAATGTATTATTAGGTACGTGAATAGTAAACTCGTTTCATGTAAGTCCTCCCCCAAAGAATGGCCTAAGAAGGTATTAACTTGTCTACAAGATCAGGCCCAAACGATTCGTGAGTGGATCTCCTCTTTTGCAAAGCCCACCGTCCCTTTATTTCCCTCCAATCCCCCCAATTCGGTTGACTCGTTTCGTATGCTCGCATCAGAAAAACCCTAACTCCTACCGGACAAACCCTTCCAAATCGTCCCGTTTCCGAATCAACTCGGTCCAACCAGGTGAGTCGCCCTTCACTTTCAATTTCCCTAAACATTTACACAAACTTCTACTGTATTTTACACCTACTGCTGAATTGAATTTTGGGTACGAAATTGGGGAAATTAGGACTCGAGTTTAAATTAATTGTAGCTCGTACTGTCAGTCTGAGTGATATTAACAGTGACTATCTTGGTTGAAATCCGTAAGTTGGGGTTAGAAACAACATGGGATTTGAGGATATGGATTGATATATGTGAATTTGCTGTCCAATTTGTGTGTAAAGATGATCAATGTCTCGATTCGAGAATCCGAAAACATGCTGTTAATGGGTCGTGAGGGAATTGCTTGAAATGAAATGCCAATATGGGGTGCTGTGTTTTTTTATTTGTTTTTGAGCTGATTACTTGATTTGGGTTAAGAAGTTGTCGTGGAGAGGGCACGGTCTAGGGAAATGGAGACACCGGGTTCAGATGCTTCTGTTTCTAAGCGGTCTCTGAGGAAGAAAGCAAGTTTGCGCAATTATGACGAGAATTTGATGGATGATATAATAGAGAAGCATTTAGGTGGTACTTTTAAGAAAAGGAAGGGAACAAAGGTGGATTTGGAGAAAGAGACTGAAACAGAGGCCATGATAGCATTGTCCCTCGGGTTCCCCATTGATGAGCTGCTTGAGGAGGAAAAACAAGCTGGGGTGGTCACCGAGTTGGGTGGGAAGCAGCAGAATGATTACATTGTTGTGAGAAATCATATTTTAGTAAGATGGCGGAGTAATGTGCGAGTGTGGCTCTCAAAAGGGCAGATTAAAGAAACTGTGAGTGGTGATTATGAGCATTTGATATCTTCAGCTTATGATTTTCTTTTGTATAATGGATACATCAATTTTGGGGTTGCACCAGCATTTATGGCTAATATGCCGGAGGAGGTAACTGAAGGGTCTGTCATCATTGTTGGTGCGGGACTTGCTGGACTAGCGGCTGCAAGGCAGCTTATGCAATTGGGTTTCAAAGTGGCTGTTTTAGAAGGTAGGAATCGACCAGGTGGAAGAGTCTACACCCAAAAGATGGGGAAGGATGGAAAGTTTTCTGCTGTGGATCTTGGCGGCAGTGTCATTACTGGCATCCATGCTAACCCACTTGGAGTTCTGGCGAGGCAACTTTCTATTCCGCTTCACAAGGTCAGAGATAAGTGTCCTTTGTACAAACCTGATGGTACACCTGTTGATAAGGACATTGACTCTAACATTGAAGTTATCTTTAATAAGTTGCTTGACAAAGTCATGGAACTCCGACAAACAATGGGTGGGTTTGGAAATGATATATCTCTGGGTTCAGTTTTGGAGAAACTGAGGCAATTGTATTCTGTTGCTAGAAGCACTGAGGAGAAGCAACTTCTTGATTGGCATCTTGCAAATTTGGAATATGCAAATGCTGGATGTCTATCAAATCTCTCAGCTGCCTACTGGGATCAGGATGATCCTTATGAAATGGGTGGGGACCACTGTTTTCTTGCTGGAGGTAATGGGAGATTGATAAGAGCACTGTGTGAAAGAGTTCCCATATTCTATGGAAAGACTGTCAATACTATTAGGTATGGAGATGAAGGGGTTGAAGTTATTGCAGGGGACCAAGTGTTTCGAGGGGACATGGTCCTATGCACTGTTCCTCTTGGAGTTCTGAAAAAGGGTTCTATCAGATTTGAACCCGAGTTGCCCCAAAGAAAGCTCGCAGCAATTGAAAGGTTGGGATTTGGTCTGCTGAACAAAGTAGCTATGGTTTTTCCTCATGTTTTCTGGGGTGAAGAACTAGATACTTTTGGATGTCTCAATGAACATAGCCATCAACGTGGAGAGTTCTTTTTGTTCTACGGATACCATACTGTATCTGGAGGTCCAGTTCTCATTGCACTGGTGGCGGGAGAAGCTGCAGAGACATTTGAGTGCACAGAGCCATCAATATTGCTCCATCGAGTTTTAAGCGTCCTCAGAGGTATGTTTTATCATTAAATGATTGATTTGTGGTTCCCTTCTTTCATTTTTCTGTGTCGTCATCTTTTGGGTAAGTTTGCAAAGCTTCCATCTAGATCTTCCTTCGTGTCTATAAGATCTTCCTTCGTGTCTTATAGATTTTAGTTTTCAATTTTCATTCCCACTTCAGGTATATATACTCCTAAGGGCATTGATGTACCTAATCCAATACAAACCATATGTACAAGGTGGGGTGGTGATCCCCTTTCCTATGGTTCATATTCTCATGTTAGAGTGCAGTCATCTGGCAGTGACTATGATTTGCTCGCAGAAAGTGTGGGAAACCGGCTGTTCTTTGCAGGTGAGGCCACAACTAGGCAACATCCAGCTACCATGCATGGGGCCTTTCTGAGTGGCCTAAGAGAGGCTTCGTGCATATATCGTGCCACAAGGCGTAGTCAAAACTATTTGAGGAAAGTCATACAAAAGAATGTTGGACCAAGCAATGATATGCTGGAAGATCTATTTGAGAAGCCAGATTTGGAATTTGGGAACTTTTCATGTGTATTTGATCCTTCAACAGAAGACCCAAAATCAATAGGGCTTATGAGAGTTGGTGTTGGGAGTAGTGAAGACAGTTATAAACAAGAGCTAACAAGCAGCTCCCAACATGCCTTAACCATACCATTGCAGCTTTACACATTTATATCTCGTGAGCAAGCATGTGGGTTAGAACTGGTGACAGGAGGAGATGAAAGTAGGCTATCATACTTGGTGAAAGTTTTCGGCTTGAAGCTGATGGGACCTAGTGTCATAGGAACTGTAGGTAACTCCTTGGCAGTTAGCATTGGCAATGCTCGAAGAGGAAGGGGAAGGAATCGCATGTCCGCTGGACGGCAGTAGGTTGCTTGCAGTTTCAAAGACTTTTGTGCATCGTTTGGAGTTTCATGTTCAGGTGCACACTTCTGTATATCATTGAGCCATTTAGGCAATTCATTAGGTTTAAGAGAAATTGATCTCTTGGAGTCGAGCAGTGAAAATTCATTTTATGCATTTCTGTAGAACGTGTTTTAGTCTGACCATGATTCAGGTGGCGGGTTGACTGAAGAGTCATCAACCATTCATGTGGGTATGAAATTTTGATTAGGTTGAAGATCTTGTACACCTGCCCATATTAATAGGGAACAGAATATCGATAGACATTGAAAGTTAATCGAATATTTTTGAATGTCAAGTTCTTTGTCTTTCTTCATATTTCATCCTGAATATGCAGACTCTCTCTTATTTATCTTCCTTTTTCTATATAGCATGTGTATTGATACATTGATGAGCTTGTTCTTATTTCATCGGGTGTTTGAGAGGTTACTAGACCGTTGTGCGTTCTACTCAAAAAGTGCGATGGCGCAAACTTGTTATTGGTGGCAAATTTTAGGGGAATTTGTGTATAGTTTATAAAGTTTTCTTGTAATTTCATCAAATGATTTTTGAGAGCAACTAAACAAAACAACCCCTAGTTTAGTTTCCAAAGCTGTATCTGGAAATAGACAACGAAAACCCTTGTCTATTTTCTAATTCTAAACATGGGCGCTATTACAAACCTCCCCTGTGGTACCCTCCCAACTTAAAAGTACTGCGTTCTCTTCATCCACAATTTTACTTGCATAAGTTAAGTATCGACGTTATTCTGATTCATGACTTTCATGTGTTTAAGCAGACATTTATACACTTGACTAAATCTCTAATCTAATACACGAAATCATATCAATTGGGGGGCTGGTTGATCTCAAAATCTATTCATTCACTGCATTCCATGATTCACCACTTTTTCCGATTCCAAGTAAACATGCAATAAAAGTACTAAAAACAATATGTAACATAAACTCATCAAATGAACATGGATAGTAGGAGGAGGAAGAAATAAGCCATAACCTTGTTCTGAAATCGAAGCAAAAGGAGGTAATTAAAGCTAATACAAGGAGGGACGAGTTTAGTTAGGGTTTGGCGTTGTGCATGAAATCAACACAGGTGCGGCAGTTGCAGTCCGAGTAGCGGCAATTGAGACACCCCAAACACACGCACGAAGTGCAACCCTGGCATGCCGAAGCTTGAGGGCAACTCCTGCAGCTCTTCCGAGTTTCACGCTCTTCCTCATCACCACACTTTATTCTTTCTCATGCAAAATAAATAAATAAGGTTTATTAAGTGATATTGCAAACCCTAATTTAATTAGCAGTACGATTAGAGTTTCCGAAAAGTGATATAACAATCGACAATCAAACATGTTATGATGTTAGATTTTTAATCTGCAAAAGACACAATACATTAAACTGAATGTTCACTTCATCAACGACAGAGGCAAACCAAGAGGTGAACCATGGAACTGTTCAAAAAGCAACTTAGATAATTCAAGCTAGTTTCTAGAAACATAACAGTCATTAATGGTTTAACGACAACCAATTAAGCATGTTATGTTGTCAGAGTATGAATGCAATACCATCCACAATACAGTTGATTCAAAATTCACTTAATCAATAGAAGGGGCGAACCAAGGATTTGTTAACAAAGTGGACCTTAAACATTTCAAAACACTTTTGAAGTCGTTAACGAATTCATAATCCTCCGAGTGCATGTGAAAATATAATCTCTCAGCACACATGATCAATGGTTCAAGCTCACAAAAGCTAACATTTCCTAGTATAGTGAATCACCAAGTTTTTCTAGATGGTAAACATGAAAATAATAAAAAAGAAGTGCATACAAATTTAAAATGGAAAATGAGGAGAGGGACTCACTTGTCATAGGGATGATCAGCACATTTCCACCTTCTCTTTCTTGAGGCGTTATGGAAGGCTCTGCACTCTTCTTTAGTCCGCAAGCGAAACCTGCGTTCTTTCTTGCACTTGAAGCAGCGCAGCAGTTCATCCCTGTGAATGTTCCATCGTCGCCTAATGGTAGAACCTAATTGGCCTTCGTTTGAGGCATGTCTGTAGAATTTCATCAGCCCAGTTTTCCACAGTGGTACTTTCTGACCATCTTCGTCCATCGTAACCCAAATGTTGCTCTTCCATTTTCTGGGTCCCCCTTCTTTAGAATGCTTCTCGAACTCATCGGGTGTCAATTTCCCCCTCTCTTGTAAGACCCCGACTGCGTTAATTGCATATAAAGCTTACTTAGTTCTCAAGAAATAAGCCAATAATTTATTGTGTATCAAAGTTAGCCTCATGACATGCAGTTTCATCGTACCTGTTGAGAGAGAGAGAAGCGCAGACTGACCGAAAAATAATGTAGGTTTGTGTGTGTGCAACATACAAATTAAAAATGAAGTGGGAAATGCAGATTCGAGGTTCCAAACAAGTACGTCTCCGATACCATATCAGAGAATTAGATAAATAAATTAGAGTGAGTACCTTCGTTGCAAGATGATGACAGACATTGGCAAGTAATCGAAAACTGTCCTGTGGAGGAAATTCTCAGCTTTCCAACAGAATCGCCGTACTTCTTGCTCGTACAGCCACAAACGACTTCAATATAATTTGGACCTCGCTCAAGTCCATATAAGTTCTCGACCGGTTTAATATCTTCGTCCGTGAACATGATTTCTGTATTTTCATGTCTGATCTCGGTACCTCTTCTTGCAGCTGCAGATAAATTTCTAGATCTCGTTGCACCTGTGACTCAAAAAAATAAAAGCACCAGTCCGATGAAAATAATTAGAAACGATGATCTGGATCAATACGTATCGAAATTAATCAACTTAATCAATGAAAACTCATTAGAAATATCACAAAGACGTGAAGTGAGAATTTTTATCGCAGGATTTGATGTGTTTGAAACCTTCTTATGTTGTAATGAAGCCGAAATGCACTCATCAATGACACCTAAACAACCATGCAGAGGTAGAAAAACGTGGAAACGATGAGAGAGAGAAGGTTGGGTGGCTATGGTGGATGCATGTTTGACAATTGATCAAAAAATTTATTCACACACTATTTTATCTCCCTACACATTCTCTATATTTGTTGACCGTAGAATTGAGTGTATAAATATCAGTTTCCACGTTAGAAGTGCGAGGTTTTTCTAAAAATGGAACGCTTTTGTTTAGACATGCAGTTTGCCTTCTTCATCAGCTAGTTTTTTTTCTTCTTAAAAAGGATCAGTTGTGGCTTCGCCACTGCAGTCTACCTTTTCAGGGACTAGAAAGACTCACAAAGGCATTCAGCCTCCCATAGCCACCATCGTGCTATTCACAAGCATTAATAATCGAACCCAGGACGTACCTTGTGGAATACGGGTCTGGAATTCATTCCCAACCATTAGATCACCTTGTGGTGGTTCATCAACTAGCCTTTGATAGTACTTGATTGGTACCACTAATTACCAGAATATAATTTAGGCTAGTGCTATCTATACATTTGTTTTTATTTCTCACACACCCCTCTCAATTTTCGACCATTAGATCGAATAAATTGACAAAGATCAATGACAAACATTTCAAGAGTGTAAGAAGTAAAAATTGGTGTGTAAATGACACTTTTCATAATTTATTAATACACCTTTTGTTGATATGCATATATTTTTCTACTCAAAGTAACCAAAATATATGAGGTTCAATGTATTTTAAATTCCATTTTAAAGGTCTAAACAATATGCATGTTTCTTCAATGTCACTTATGTAATTTTTTATGAATGATTGTGCCTATCCTAATCATGAACTGTGAAGTCTAAACAAAAGCAATTTGAGAAAACTAATTACTAATAAATAAGGAATAAAAGCAAATAATTAAGGACCATTGATTAGGATTAGGACAATTTTATGTATATACTTCAAATTATAATATGGAAATATTTTTGCTCATCACATTCAAGCAATGGTGATTCTTACCACCATATTTATTATTGTTTGGAGATCTGTGTAGTGAATAGATACTAGTTTTAAATTTAAACTCATCTGATTATGCTAAATATGATAATGAACATTACCATCACTTAAAAGTGGTGAGCAAAAATGTGGCATTATACTATGAACACGTCTTTTCTTTTCTACCAATAAATGAGGTACGTACATGAAAAGTGCACTTATAGAGAAAAGACATGTTTTGAAGTGCCCATAAAACTCAAGTATTCCTGCGAAGCTCCGCAAAAGTACTTCTAGGGAAAAAAAATCTAACAGGACAAGCGCACACTTTTAATTATCCCATCCAAACAGATAAAAAATTAAAGTACTTTTGTTGTAAGTTGTTTTGTAAATTTTATTGGTAAAACCCATTAGATTTATCATAAGTTCTAATCTCATAGACGACAGTTATTAAAAAAAGTTCAAATAATTATTCAATTAAAATGTACTAAGTTTGAAATATTTGGGGTAAGGTTTTGGAAAGTTGACACTAAAATATAGACAAAAAACACAACTAAAAGAAATACAATAGTGGTTAGGAAAATCCATCAATTAAAGTCTGTTTCTTAACAAAAGTTTTAGAAATTCATAAACCTCATATAAAGCTCTTAGATCTAATCCGGATCTTATAAATAAAATAGTAAAAAAATGGAAAAAAAAATTGGTCTAGTTCAAAGGCATGTGCATCAAAAGACGAACATAGATCAACAAAGATGCGATTTTTCACACCCCTTTGCTTTACTTACACACATCAGTTTATTTTTACTATTAGATTGAATAAATAAAAAAGAATTAATGGATATACATAAATAGGAGTGTTGAAAAAAAAAAAATAAGGGTATGAAAATAATTTCCCTTAACATATCACAGCAGATTACATATATCATTAAACATGCATGACATTTGATCTTCATGAATGATTCTAAACAATGTATAAAAGAAGATCTTGAATAGATTAGAGTTACCTCGGGCCATTATGAGCAGATATATCTGATGTCTAAGCTTCCCTTCAAGGTTTTTTGGGTGTAAAAATCTATATAAAATATTTGTCTTTCCTCACTCTAAATCTCACTTATTGTTGATTCTCAAGAGCCTAAATACATGAATGGAGAGAAGAACTAAAGCCCCCCTTCACATATAAAAAATTATAATTAAATTCAAATCTAAGAATAAACCGCAACATGCAAGACTGACCAATAATTGCTCTCGCGGCCAGAATAGTACAACAAATTTACACGTTTCTCAAAGTGTGCATTAATGGACAAATGAAAAGAAGATTCACTCGCCTACTTCTCACAGACTGATACACCAGTTACGTGGCTAAGTTATACATGTTAAATACATCTAAAGAAAATGAAAAATGTGATAAGGAAATAAAGATTGAAAACCTCCCAATCATTTCTCATCACGTGTGACTTTTACTTAGTAGTACTATGAGATTGAGCACTTCTGATTAAAATTCAAATTTAATTGCAAACAAAGAATAGAAGGTAAAAAATAACACAGTAATCAATGCCGACGAAGAATTTCAAAGAAAAAAAATTTGTCGTTGACCAACTAAGAAAATGCAAAGAAATATACTATTACCTAGTATACTAGGTTGGCCGTCTAAAGTGAGATAAAGAAACGTTACCTGATTTGATTTTAGCATAAGCGAGAAGTGTTGGTATGGATAGGGTTACACTATATATATAACAATTGTTTACTATATATGTGTTTCATAATTCCATTTAGTTGATGTCACCCAGTAACTATTATCGTTACTATTACTTAGTAACAAGTACTATGACTTTTACTTACTACCTACTCATTGTGAGTAGGGAGCGTCTTGTGGATTTAGGGTGAAGCTCAACTTCCTTGTACAATCATTGTTTTAATACTTTGTTTAATTATAATGTAGCAACCCGTCCCGGAAATTTGAAATAGTGTAAAATTAATCATGGTTAATGTGCAGTTAAGAGTAATAATGGTGTGTGGTTAGGTGGGGATCACCCTAACCCTTTCATCATTTTTCCCTCCGGTTTTTCCGAAAGGTGTTTACACCTTTCATCATGGTCATATTTTCTACAAATCCCGACTTCTCTCTCTCTCCTCTCTTGAAAATTCTCTCAGACTCTCTCTTCCTCCATACACACGGACCAAGCTTGAACTCAAGCTTACAGGCACGAATCAAAGGTTTTGAGAAAACCATCGTGATCATAAGGTTCATACGAACACACCTAGATCCATTTCGAGGTAAGAAACTCTCAGTTTCACGTCGGTTTTCGAAGGTTCGAATTTGTCACTATTCATGAACTTTTA
>JAOTRO020000012.1:1143151-1155524 GCA_028566515.2 Pyracantha coccinea | reverse complement strand
TCATGAACACCAAAGGGTTGGTGGAGCTCATTGTTCTCAACATTGGCAAGGAGAAAAAGGTCAGCTAATTATTATTGGTTTAATTTTTACCACAATATTTCAAATATTGATTATGGCAGTGAAATTTAGTAGCCTCAGAAAAGTTCTTTTTTCTTGTCCTATCACACCTAATTTACAAATTAATAATAATGGAAAATGAAAACAAACAAAAATGTGATGGTTGTAACTCTTTTAGAATTCCTTCAAATCCGAGTTTGATAACACCCTTAAGTCTATTTTAACAAAAAATTATCTAATAATTTTATAATTTATTTAATGTAAAGAGCCTGAAATTTAATGAAAAGAACAAAATACAATATAATAAGGATAAAAACTAAAGCCTCATGAGTAGGAAAAAAGTGACGTGCAAAACCAAATTATTTTTAGAGTAAGATTCTCTACCCTCCTAATCTCTCTTCCCTTCCATCCCCTCCTATTTGAACGGTCACGGTTAAGCCACGTCAACATTTTATATTGATTTTTTTTATAGAGATAATAAGACAAAAAGTAATGTGTGAGAAGAGGTGATGGGAGTAGGAGGTAGAGAATCCTCCTCCAATTTTTTTTTCCAGCCAATGCCCCTGATAGATATCCCATTTTGTCAGCCAGTTTCGTTAGAAATAAACTTCCATTTGTTTACATGTATGCCACTACCTCATTAAAGCCTGACCGTAGCTAATATTGGAGCAGAAACTGACCAATTACAACAGGTACAACGCCCGACGAGGACATTTTAAGCCTTTCATCGATTTCTTCTAGCCTTGGGGTTGGTGCGAGTCTAGTCTTAGTGTTCGATGGACCACTTTGGAGATTAATGGACTCATTCATCTTCTTTCTCTTTTCCCTCAAACCAAACCGTCCTGATTTTCTGAACTGTTGTGTGGAAGTGCAGTGAGGCCGGAGACAACAAACACAACATAACTACGACTAGGTTTCGAACAGGAATGACGTTTATGATGGGAAGGAGTTTGAAATCACTTGCGGGAGATGGAAAGTCTTGGGGGAATGATAGACAAATTTAAGAAGGTAACTGTTTTCGAGAAGAGAGAGAGTTTAAATTGAGAAAATTTAAAACTGTTATCGGGTACTGTTTTGATTTAATGATAGGTCATTTATGGCATACTCATGGAAATGCCACTCAACAACAATTATTGTTTAGAAAAACTCATGACACTAGCCCTAATACTAGCTTAAGCATTCGGGCCTAATAAACATTACATAACAGACAAAAGCACCAATCCTATATAATTTAGGTAAAAACTTGAGATTAAAGCACTTGAAAAACGCTACAACATTCTTAATTTCCCCAGAGAGAGAGAGAGAGAGAGAAGATCTTGTTAATGAAGCGGCAATGGGATAAGAACAATGGGAATCCAATTCAAATAAAGCACACTAGGATTAAAACCCAACTCAGATTTCTATTGTATGAGAACTAAGCATATTGGTTTCACATTTCAATCTCAGATAAGCACAAAAGGACTGCAACATATGACTTAATGACTTCATCTAATGTTGTCTGCTCACATAAATTCCCGATTCTGCATTGCTTTTTCAATCAAATCATCAAGCACGACTCGAAACATGTGTGGACCATCCAAACACTCTCTGATCAATGTCACTCCTTCGAGATCCTCATCAACTGCAACATATATTTCCATGTCAATCAAGAACTGTAAGTCATCTTCCGGCAGATTGTGCCCATAGCCCAATGCTGCAATCTCTCCAGCGAATCCTTCTTTCCTCAACTTCTCTATGCATGCCTGTCATATACCACAATAGATACAATTATACAACAAATTCGTATAACAATTAAACTTTCACCAAATCCTTTCATCATTTCCTTACCTTGTCTCTAGCCAGTTCGTCCTTGATGAAGCTATAATTCATGACCAATAGATCATAACGTAACCCCTTTCTGAGTGAGTCAATGACACTACTTAGATTCGCTTCAACCACCTTCTCCCATATCCCCTGGTAGCAGTTCATAGCTTCACAAAAGCAAACCTCTGACTCCGCTTCCATAGCAACAACTGCAATTTTGACACCAACTTCTGGAATTTTAACCGTAAACTCTCCAATAATCGGGTTAAACTTTGATTCCCGTCTCTGAAAGTAAAATGAAAAGATGAAGGGACAAAAGAGTTTAGGCTCAGAAATTAGTGGATGGCAAAGGGACAGCCACTCGTTAAATACTCAAGGAGCAAATGTATCAGTGGGTGTTCTAGCATCCCTCAAACAATTATTGATGTATTCTTGACAAATCAACAAAGACTGTACCTGATCCAAACATCTCCACTCAACGACATCCTCACTTGCTGCCAGAAAAAACAGCTCATTGTTTATCTGCAATGGGACAAATATAATGAGATATGCAAGTGTTGCCTAAAATTTTCTGGAATCCATTTATTAGCGGTGTATCATATATTTGTATTCTTAGCATATCAACTATGCCAGCAACTAGCACAAAAATTAGTGACACCGCTTAACGGTAGTCAAACTGAAAAATTTCTTTACTAACCTTCCAAATGGTGTCAAAAGAACCGTTCCAATAAAAGACGCACAACCCATTCTCCTCTTTAGAAAGAGCTTCAAGAACATAACCAGTTAGCAAATTAGAAATAACCAGTTTACAAGACAAAGAAACCATAAGTTATCATTCATCCACTATCATATGGTATTAATACTCACCTTTTTCTCCAGAAACACTAGTGACCTCTACCAAAGACAGTTGTATAGCCTTCTCTAACTCAGAAAGTTCCTCAACATCCCCTTTTTTTTCCTTTCCTGTCTTAGAGAAGCTTGAATTTGACCCGTCTGTATGGTATATAGGGACCCCTAAGAGCTTGAATACATCTTGTCCCTTGAAATCTGCCAAATCTTGTATTCTGCAGCCATATTTTTATTAACACAATTGAAAATCAAAGAGTACAGTTGGTCAAGACTGAAGTTAAAGGACAAATACAACCTTCTGTAGTTTAGTTTGGCATCAATCTGTGCTGCAAGTTGCGGGAGTATCTTTATAGCATCATCAATTCTCTGCCCTTGATGCGGCTCAGCAGAATTCTATTGTGAAACATATACATATATATACTATTCTTTTCAGCACAACCTTACTAAAAAAACATGAAAACCAAAAGTGGCCAACAAAGCAAATGATTAAGCATACCATCCTCAATTGTGCAGCAACTAGGGACAGAAGATCGTTCATGACTCTTGGTTCTGAAAGATGGACCAACTTGCCCTTCAGCGACAAAACGTTAGCTGTAAGAATCCCAAACACAAACGGATAAAAGTTAGCAATGAGTCAGTCCTTTTTTTTGGGTACAGAATGAGAATTTTCAAACAAAAATAACCAGGGAGAAACAAAATCCAGCTCTCTCATGTTTCTGCACCGAATTAAGAAACAAAAAATGAAACAACATCAGGAGAACTCAACTTCTATAGTCCACGGGCAACAAGAAAATTAGCAACCTGAGAGAGATGCATATAAAGAGGCACAACCCACCGAACAGAAAATGCATATTCGATATCGCTAGCTAAACATTCACCCCAGTTTAGTTTTTGATTGAATAGTCAACAAAACTGATTATAAGAAACCCTAGAACTAAACTGGAAGTTAGAAATATAACATGTAAAAATGTCAATGTTCAAACTATATTACAATCACATGCAACTCATACTTTTGGACACAAAACCAGGCAAGATTTATATATATATATATATATATATATAAAGAGAGAGAGAGATAGAGAGAGAGAGAGGAGGAGGAGAAATGGAGGAGGAAATACCAATGGCGGCAAGTGCACACGCATTGTCCGCGTAAAAAATATGAGAGCTACGTCCTTCAAATGTGAGTTCTTTTCTGTAAACTCTCTCTTGCAAGGATGATGCCATTGTGAAATGCTACTGTTTAATTTGACTAATGTTTCTAGTTACGAAAACCATCTGAACCACAGAAAGCATGCACAAATGTTTCCAGTTACGAAAACCAGAGCAATTGAGTAGAGATTGGACAGGGAGATGTTGCCCAATCAATCATTGACATTAAAATTGAGTATCAAATTACCCAAACCTAGTTTGTATAAAAGAGAAGAGATATCTAGAATGACATAACTCAGAAATGCAAATTGTCACAGTCGAAAAACAGTACTAGATCAAAACTCCGAAGTTTTACCAGATAGCCTTTTGTGTCTCTATCATGACTAAAGAAAGCTGGGATGAAAAATTTAAACAGATGAAAGGGATATTAGCTCCAAGAGGAAAGCCAAGACCTAGTGGCAAATTGGAAAATTCCACCCCAATATTACGTAACCTGAAAGGCTAAATTAGTGAAGCTCTCGAAAATCCTGGACGGTCAAGAGTATATAATTAAAGAAACTAGTATCTTTAGCCAAAGAAGCTTAGAACCAAAGCTCCAATGGGAAGACATGTGATTGCAAAATTATAGAAGATTTTATCATTTTGTCTGAATTCTTGCAGCAGAAATATAGATGCAGAAGGAATTTCTTGAAGAAATTGAGAAAATTAGGGTTTTAGAGTACTTTTCTTGATTAATTCGAAGAGAAAACTGACTTTTCAGAGGAGAGATTTGTGCAGAGATATGAGCAAGGAAGAAGAAATCTTATGACACATTTCATCGAACACCATATATGCAAGATTCAAGATTGCTAGCAGAGCAAGATTCAGCTCAATTTAGAAAGATCAAAGAAGAATGCATACCAGAGAACAACCAGAGAAGATTGCGGAAGCATAAAGATACTAGACTCAGTTATAAGTTATAACTATTATTTACTAACAAGTATTACAACTGATATTTGGTAACTTTCAAAAAATTCATGAGTTATCATGTGGTAAATTTATACACGCAAGTCGAAGATAGAAACTAGTTACAAGAACACAGATTTAAGATTGTCTTGTTACTCATCAATAACACTTTTGTTACTGAGTAATATTGCCAGTTACACAAATTGACTACAAGTAAAAAAAAATGCGCTCATTGACTTCGTCAACATAAAATTAAGGTTGCTGAGACTTATTTTCATAACTAGCCTCTTGACAATCGTTAGTGTATTGAACAAAAATGCATGGAGTTTTTCATTTTTGTGTGATTACCACCTAAGCTATTTGTTTTACCCTTAACCACCTAATCTTTATGTTGGGTTGCATTTTTGCATCTGAACATCACGGGGAATTATTTATATGGAGTTCTCATTATTTATCGCAACTAGGGTACCCAAAGTTATTTTTTATCAACACACACCAAATTACTGTTAAGATAGGAGACATTTCTTTTATCACGGACACTACACGCTCCTGAAAATATTTTTAAGTACTTCAAAACGTTATTTAGTTTGAGTACTCTTAGTGTGGGTTTTCTAAGGTTTTTTATTTTTTTATCTTTTATAGTTGTTGCAGTTTGTTGCCTCAGTTTGGATTTACTTTCAAACGCAAAATAAAATTGAAGCGAGAGTAGTTAATTTAAGCAACAACAAACCTATGTACATAAATCACGCCGATATAACATGAATCCTAAGCTCAGATTTAAAAGTAGCAATAATTTTCCAAAAAAAAAAAGAGTAACAATTTTGCATGAGGAAAAAAATAAACTAAAAAAGTGGCAACAATTTTGGTTGGCAGACTCTACTAAAATGCTTATGGGCATTGAGCATCTTCATATGTTTCTTCAGCCCTCCCTGCCCTTCTCCTGCAACATACAACTATGAACTATAGCTTTAAACACCAAATGTTCTCCTAAATCTTAGGATGTTTTCTTCTTCATATCACCTTAAGATCAAACATAACATGTACAAGAGGTGCCAGTTTATCATTCTGAAGAAACAAAAAATAATCAAATATTGGTAGATGATGGAATAAAATAGTAACAATAGCACCTTCATATTCAGCACTGCCAACATCATTTATTCAATCTCATCCTTGTTGCTTCAAAGATTTGCTACAATGTCAGGAGCAGAGGCACATATAAACTTGATTAATTAGCACCAAAATAAACTTGAATTGCGTTGATTTTTCAATAAAAACCTTCAAAACCTAATTAGCTTGAATCCATTTCAAACAACCAAAAAAAGCACAATATTTTGATTGATTTAGTTAAATGATTGTAACCACTAAAGAAAATAACACACAAATTGAAGAAAATTGAAACCTCTCCTTGTCCGGCCGCTTTGAGATGGTAAGGGACATAGCAGTTTTCTCGTCCCATTTTTGGAACATGGGTGTTGAATTTTGAATCTCGAAAATAACGAGTTCGCAGCTAATTTATCGTCTATTATTGTATAAAAACAACT
This sequence comes from Pyracantha coccinea, assembly GCA_028566515.2. NCBI lineage: Eukaryota > Viridiplantae > Streptophyta > Magnoliopsida > Rosales > Rosaceae > Pyracantha > Pyracantha coccinea. The sequence continues at coordinate 1,149,180 of JAOTRO020000012.1, read as the reverse complement.
GTTAAACTTCAAATACTAATTTCAAAAAAAAAAAAAAATCACTTACTATTTTTTTGGTCAGACACAAAACGTTTCATTTGGGATAAGTTTTCCTCCGGATTCTCTTTGTGAGGATTCATATACATTACAGGATCATAAATTATCGGATACTGTTTATATTTAATTTTAAATAAAAGATTTAAAATAATTTATGTCTCGCACAACGAATGGGGTGGGAAGGGATCCAAATGCTTTTATTTGATGATTAATCCACAAGCGCTCAAAAGTCCAAACGACCGCAAAGAAACTGTACTCGTAGTCGCACGGCCAGGCGTCTCCTTCAAACGACTTGACGATGTGGGCCTTATCCTGCGCCACGTCTGCTTATCCTCCGCTCACTCCCAGAGCTTCTGTACCCAGGGCTACTACTCGCTCAAGCTCTCCACTCTCAGTCCCTACCAATCACCATTTTCATCCGAAAGACTCTCCTTTTGTTCCAGAGGTATATATATTGCTTCAAGTTCATGTTTGATGGGTAGTTTTCTGCATCGCAGGAATTTATTAGAAATCAAAATTCTAAGTATTTAGCTTTTATTGCTGCGCGTGTTCTCTCAAAGTTCAGTTACTTTGCCTGTCAGTTTTCTGTTTGGTTGCTTAGAAAATTTGGTAATGGTAGAGAAAGATTAACCCTTTTTAAATTTTTGCTGTTATTTATGTTTCCATGAATTTCAGAGCAACTAAACTAACCCATCTTCCATTCATTAATATTTCCTTAATTTCTGTTGCAATTACATGTTACCCTTAATTGCTTTCTTAACATGTGTATGATTCAATTACTATGCTTGGAATTCTGTGGAGCTTGGAAGGCTGGATGTTTGGTTTAAGCACTAAAAGCTTCATTGTAATAAGAGCCCAAGTGCTTTCATTTCTGTGCAATGTAGGTTTCGGACGCAGTGGACTCGTTGCATTCAGAGTTCAGAGCCGTGGATAATTTGGTTGCACGCAATACCACCCGTGTTCTTAAAGCTTTCCAGAATGCTCGAGTTGGATCACATGTAAGTAGTTTTTTGTTTAATTCGGATATAATGTCGAAGATGGTTCATGTAATCCTTGAGAAGGAAGAATGCATAGAGTGGATCAACATGTTATTAGCAGCAGCTATCTATACATCTCATTCCATTGTTTGTTTATGTGCATATTTTTTTCTGCCTATGTTTGTAAGTATAAGCGTATCTAGATTTGTTCTTTGTTCAAAAGACTTTTTTTGTTATAGTAGTTGTTATAATACATGAATTGAAACAATAGTGCCTTACCGTTTTCTTTCCATATGTAACCAATGCGCTATTCTGTAAAAAAGTCGAAAAATTCTCTATTTGGGTCTCTTGACTTCATCAAATTCTTACCCTTCACTGATAATTATAAGTTGATTAACTTTCTCGTTTATGGTATCATGGCCATTGTCATCTGTCTATAATCAGCACTTTGCCGGATGCACTGGTTATGGTCACAATGAAGCTGGGGGACGTGAAGCGCTGGACCAAGCTTTTGCTGAAATTGTTGGGGCTGAATCTGCTATAGTTCGCTCACAGGTTTGCCATATATAGTGTAGTGTGTTTGCTTTATGGGGTTTTATACAATGCTTTGTTAATCCTCTTCTCCAATACATTCAGTTTTTTTCAGGAACTCATGCTATAACATGTGCTTTATTTGCTTTTCTAAGGCCAGGGGATGAGGTGAGCTGTTAATTTGATGCAGATGCACTCCCTGTTGAAAAATTATCTGCAGCTACATAATTGTTCTTTGTCCACCTTTTCCCTTGGAATATGCTTAGACTTTCAACTAATCTACATGTCAGCTTTTGGCAGTTGCTGGTCCTCCCTATGACACCTTGGAGGAAGTTATTGGAAAGAGAGACTCTCATGGGATGGGGTCCTTGACAGATTTTGGAGTGAAATACCGGGAAGTTCCAGTATGTAACTATTTACATCGAAAGATTTTTGTTTAGATTTCTTGGTGTGCTTTTTGAACTATCTTATATCTGATGTCATTTTAGCTTGCTGAAGATGGCGGCCTTAACTGGGATGCACTTATCCATGCTTTGAGACCTGAAACAAAATGTGCGCTCATACAGAGGTCATGTGGTTATTCATGGCGTCAGAGTTTAAGTGTAGATGAGATAGGGCGAGCAATTAAGATAATTAAGGTAAGTTTCATGGCTATCCCATTATGAATTTCATGGAACTGGCTTTGTAACCAGAGCGTGTCATGGAAGTGAATATCTGCATTAATCACGGTCTGAGTGACAATAGGTATCGTGATCAGATTAAAAGTGGTGTCATTCTATATTAGATAGCATGACATTTTAACAAAATGGTGTTGTTTTCACCTTAAGTAGCCAGAATACTGGGGTGTATAAAGATTTTCTACACTTCCACTGTTGTTAATAACTTAATATATGAGTTCAATTTATTATTCTGGAGTAGCCCTGAAAGTGATATATATCAAACATATTATTGTTAACTCTTGGCAATCATTTTTCCCTTTGTATTGGAAAGGTTACTGTTGTTCCATTTGTATTTATCCATTCCAGACGCAGAATCCTAACTGCTTGGTCATGGTGGACAACTGTTATGGTGAATTTGTGGAAAGCATTGAACCTCCAATGGTGGTACGTGCATATTTTATATACCCTTCTCTATTCCTTATGATGAAAGGCAATAAAATGTCATTATTGGTGTTCAGGGTGCAGATTTGATTGCGGGCAGTTTGATAAAAAATCCTGGTGGGACTATAGCACCATGTGGTGGATATGTTGCAGGGAGAGAAAATTGGGTAAAAGCAGCATCAGCTCGTCTGTCTGCACCTGGCCTTGGAGTTGATTGTGGCGCAACTCCTGGTGACATTATGCGAGCATTTTTCCAGGGTTTGTTCCTTTCACCTCAAATGGTAGGCGAGGCTATCAAGGTATTGGAATCTGCATTTCCTAGTTTACATTTTATTTGTCATTACTTCAACTCTGAACTGAAATTCTTTTCCCTGCTTTCCTATACCTTAGGGCACTTTACTGGTAGCTGAAGTTATGGCTACCAGAGGGTATAAGGTGCAGCCACTTCCTCGTATTCCTCGTCATGACACAGTCCAGGTATTTAGAGCTTATTTTGCCCTCTTTATAAATGCCAAGCGAACCTTCAAAACATTATATTGGTGGTTAAGAAATTTAGGTCTGCCTGAACAGTCACATTGTCCGGGGTCAACAAAGTTGTGTATCAGCAAGCTGCTGTTTATTTCTTTTATTCTAATTTCTAGAATGTTAGTCGTACATGTAGGATGATAATGTTATTCTGGTTGTACTGTTTTGATTAGCGGATTGACAATGTTAGTTGAGAAATATGCCCTGCTACAAGCAAGAGCATCTCAGATACTCTTGTAATTCTTTTCAGGCCGTACAGCTTGGAAGCCGTGAGCACCTTCTTGCTTTCTGCGACGCTGTACAGAGAAACTCCCCAGTAGGTTCATTTACCAAACCAGTGGCTGGTGCAACTCCTGGATATGCATCAGAGGTCTGGCCGCATTTACTCCTACATTTCATTTACATATCTTCTCAGAATTTGTTTTGCATCTCTTACATTACAACCCTGGAAGCAGGTAGCAGAAGCAACTAATATTAATATGCACTGCTCGTAATCCTAAACCAAACCTATGAGTCTGGTTTCATGAAATGAAAATTGTGTGGATGAAAAGCCTCGTTAATCTTAAATGCAAATGAGGATAGTCTTGTATATAAAAGTTTTGGGGCATGATCCATAGTCAATTGATTTGGGTTTTTTCTTTCTTCTTTTTTCCTTTTCTGGTCTGAATTGGTTTTTATTAGATGCTCCACTTAAACATGGTATTAGAGCGGAAGATTCAAGGCCTAGTTTGGCTGCACGTTAGTGGAAGTTTTGAGAACATTAAATTCCAAGTCTCGCCCCTCAATATAATTTTTTTAACCTTCTTCACTCATTATCAAATGATATTGGGTTGGATGCTAGATTAACAATTATAATTTTATGCGTATTCATTAACTACTGCCTCATTCAAGCTTGCACTAACTTCAAATGCCTGTGATTTCAATTCATATAAAGAAACATTATAGTGTTCTTGGAGAGGGAAATCCGTGTTTGTGGCGGTTTTGAAGGACGTGCTATTGGCATTCATCTGGAAAGTAGGTCCTATATGTTAGTTTCCACTTGACAATTTTCCTATGTGAAAAGTTGAGAAGGCAATGCTACTTCTTTCTAGTTTCATTGTATCTAGAAAGCTAAGCGTGCATAAGAGCATTATTGAAATCTTTATCAACTGTGACATTGTCTCATTCTGTGCACTTATGTCGAGTGGTTTCAGATCTTGCATTAACAAGTTCAACTGTTCAATTTAACTTGAATTTGAAAGGTTACTTGGAAATTTGCAGTTAGGCTTTCGTTTTCAATCGCCTTTAGTTGTCATGTACCAGGTGATCTTTGCTGATGGAACCTTCATCGATGGGAGTACAAGTGAGCTTTCATGTGATGGACCATTGAGAGAGCCATTTGCTGTGTTTTGCCAGGTATGTGATTGTTTTTTGTCGTCTCTTTTTCTTGTTGAGACTTGACCTCCTATTCTGCAAATTTGAAGGGCAAGTTTGAAGCGTTAGAAATGCAGACTCTGGTATATTTAATCAAGACTGTTATTGCTTCTTAAATATTCGTTTTGTTTGATTTTTAATGCAGGGTGGCTCCCATTGGACACAGTGGGGACTAGTTCTTGGAGAGGTTTTAAAAGCCATATAATGTAGAACCAAACGTTGCAATGACGGTAGCAGAGTTGTAAAGTGGAACGTTTCCAGGAGCACCAAGAATTTCTGTTTGCCATACAAGAAATTACATTTGAACTGTACAGTTATGGCAGTCTCAAGAAATATCCTCACCGCAGTTGTTCAAAAACACATAAAAGGAGCGGCATCAATCTCACTTCAAGTTTTTACATAAGGTATGTCAGATCTTGTTTTCATGTTATACGCTGGAGTTTCTTGCATCTAATGACCGGAATATACTAATATCACTCTCCTCTAAATTCAAAAGTAAATCAAACTACTTGATTTCAAAATTGTGATGCCAAATTTTGCGTATTTCTGTTACTGCTGTTATCAGCTTGGCTTCCTGGAATCGAGATACTACGCAGCATCTTGGAAATTGGTTTCTTCTCCATATGGTTTCTTTGATTTGGATCGATGCAAGAAAATCAGTCACTTTTAGCTTCAAGAAAGGGTACCTTGGAAGTTAGTTAAATGTAACAATTTTGACCTTTATATACTTAGTGGGAAAATGTTTTGTTGTTGTTGTTGTTATATCAATTGACAATTCCCGAGCGATAAGTGAAAATTTTGCATTTGGTGAAGCATTTACATTCTTTACTGAAAATTTTGAAAACTGTACAGAAATCATGTGCAAGAATGATTGTCTAATTTACACGTCTCGCTAATGATGCTAGCAAATTGGCGGCTTTGCTACTGGCTCCTTATTTTCTGTCCAAATGTGCATCTCTAAACGAGAGCCTTCTGTCATGCTTTCGGAGATTTACGAGCCCTGGCCGTGACGCAGTGTTTGCAAGAGGAAGGATTTGAGAACTATGTTGATTATGGTAGTATTTTCTGTTTAGTTACGGACTTGATTATGAGATACAGTCGATTTTGGAGACCACGTCGAAGACATAGCATTGAATTTCAAAGGGAGCTATATATTTTTGCCGGCTAAACAAGACGACTTCATCAACTGATTCTACATCATCCATGAAGATCTGATGCGCTTTACAAACTATTTGCATTGTTATATTACTATATTAGTTTTTTGTTGAAAGATATCAGATCGAAAATCAACTAAGTTTTAAATATTCAAAATTCAAAAATACAAACAAACTATGCATGATATTGATAGATTTTCATTTATCTCTACTACTAAAAAAATTAAAATGAATTCAAAAATACAAACAAAAGATGCATGACATTAATAGATTTTAATTTATCTCTACTATTA
>JAOTRO020000012.1:1131517-1143051 GCA_028566515.2 Pyracantha coccinea | reverse complement strand
TGCGGTGAAGGTGGATCGAACACCTGACCTTCAGATCTTCAGTCTGACGCTCTCCCAACTGAGCTATCCCCGCTGATTAATGTCCAAACGTATATTATATATTTATAACTGCAAGTTAAATGTGCCATCTCGATTCTTCAGCTAAATTTCTGCAATCGTTATTCATAGAGCTCCAATCGCTTCCATCTCTCAGCGCCCCCGATAATCTCAATCCGACCAATCAACAACCCGGTCGCGTATTTTCTCATAGCTCTCCAGAAACGCTAGAAAATTTCGCAGCGGAAGAAGCAAGCGTTTTTCTCTGCAACCAAACAGCCAGTCAGTCCATTCATTCTTCTACCTTGAGCATTACTTCACAGTTGACTTAGCTTACTTTTTTTTTATATATTTTGTGCTATGTGTTGGACTGCCTCTTTGTCGCCTGATTAAATTTGGGATTCTGAAAATTTTGAAAATTTTCTCACTTGGGTCGTCACAAGTTTATGATTTTCGAATTGGGTTTTGTGATTTTTGAAATGGGTTTTGTGCTTTTTCTTGAATCAGCACTTTTGTGGTTGAAGACCCAAAACCCAGAGAAAAATGGCAAATCCTGCACAACTTGTTCTTCTGGGTTCCACTTTCTGTATGATGGTTACAACGCATTTCTCACTACAGCTTCTCTCGGAGCATTTTTTCTGCTGGAATAAGCCAAAGGAGCAAAAGGCCATCATAATCATCATACTTATGGCCCCCTTATATGCCATTGATTCCTTTGTGGGCTTGTTGGATTACCAGGGAAGCAAAGTTTCGTTCACGGTCTTGGATTCGATCAAGGAATGCTACGAGGCTTTGGTAAGATTTCGACATTGGGAGATGTAGTTGTTCATCTTGTATAACGAAGAAAAAAAGTAAGATTTGAGGTTGTGTTAGCATATTGTTAGTTCTGAGTTTCTTGGGTTCATTATACATGTGCAGGTAATAGCCAAGTTTTTGGCTTTGCTGTACAGCTACTTGAACATATCCATAAGTAAAAACATCGTGCCGGATGAAATCAAAGGACGGGAGATTCACCATTCATTTCCAATGACTCTTTTTATGGTAAATGAATTTTCTTCTTGGATTCTTGTTGTTTTAGTTAATTTAACTAATGATAAATGAGAATGTTTTCTGATATCACGACTTCAGTTTTACGCTTAACGAACTCATATTCTCTTTGGGATGGGAACAATAGAAAGATCTTACCATCTTCCAGTTGTGGTGTGTGCAAATGCACGTGTATTAGATAATTTTCCTTGGATTTGTTCGTTCTTAGATTAGTTTTGTTAACCTGCACTAATTGAGGCATGTGCTGACTTGTATCTATCAAAAAATGCAGCCTCACACTGTTCGTCTGAACCATCATACTTTGAAGCTTCTCAAGTACTGGACATGGCAATTTGTTGTGATTCGCCCTGTGTGCTCCATCTTGATGATAACTCTTCAACTTCTTGGTGTATATCCCAGCTGGGTTAGCTGGACATTCACAATAATTCTGAACATTTCAGTGTCACTGGCTTTGTATTCTCTTGTCGCCTTCTACCATGTGTTTGCTAAAGAGCTGGCACCACACAAACCACTCACTAAATTCTTGTGCATCAAAGGGATCGTCTTCTTCTGCTTTTGGCAGGTAATTATCATTCCGCCTGCCCTTTCATGTCAAATGAGGGTTGTTAAGTTAGAGAATGCCATTGTGGATATAGTGTTTTGTATATATTGTGAACTCTGACTAGGAATTTAAACTCCCGAAGCCATTAGGCATGAAAGTTACCACTGGATCTTTGTTAATGTTCATGACTCATGAATCATGAGCAGATAAGCTTCTTGCCTAGAATCTCCTAAAGAAATATTCTTGCAGTATGCATATGCATTCTTCCTTCTAGATTATCTAGCAGAAAGATATAGCAGATCAGTAAAATCATTCAGTTGCCAAGCAAAATTGTCTTTAATTTATCCAGATATAGTTTGTTATGATTTAAGGAGTGATTATTGGGATTCTCGCTCGGTTTTTAACACCAGTATCCATGTCTAAGGCTCTGTTTCATCTTTGTTTCGTGAGATGTCCAACACCATATTCTATACCTTTGTATCTGCATTGAATCTTGAGACATACATCGATTCGTTTTCTCTACTAGCCTCACTATAACATGCACATAACTAAGTTTTTTGCTCAATTACCGAAACTGATATTCCAGTGATTGGTTGCTTTAAAAAATCATCCATAACGTGTATTTTCAAGAACATTTCAATTTCGTTAATGTGTAATCGATTCAGTTGGGAGAAGGGCTATTTCTTAGTTAAATATACGAGTTCTTTTAGAAAGTTCTTGTATGATTTGACAAAGCAATTCACCTGATTTTGCAGGGAATTGTCCTTGATATCCTCGCAGCGCTGAAAATAATCCGATCTCATCATATCTGGCTAGACGTGGAGCATATTGAGGAAGCTCTTCAAAACATACTAGTGTGCGTGGAGATGGTTTTCTTTTCAGTTGTTCAGAAGCATGCATACAGTGCCGAGCCATACAGAGATGCTGAAATATCGACTAAGGCATATGATAGGAAGAAAGACTGATCTCGGAGATCATGAGCGTGAGTGTGGTTTAGAATCTTATGTACTGATATTTCTTCAATTCTGCAGTAGTTATTTCACAAGGAACGACGGAAAACATGTCTACCTTATTCTAAGCGACGATGATCTAGAGAGTTTTCCTCTTTTTTTTTTCTTTTTTTTTTAGAACAAATGATATTATCTACACTAAGAGGGGGGTCGGCTTAGTCTCATAATGAGCTAGCAATAATGTAGTTTAAATTCGTCTTTAGCGAGAATCGAACCTAAAACCTCTCATTTACAAGTGAAGACGAATACCATTAGACTGTAATACTAAGTGGCTGATCTAGAGAGTTTGTACTTCTATAGATGACCCAAAAACTTTCTTAAACATTTCACTTACACTCTCGTTTAAAATAAATTATTTCAAAATAGTCCTTGACGAGTTCTAGCTGCTCCTTAAACCGTCCTCATCGAACCATGCCGTTCCTTCTCTCAAGCATAATTTAAGAGAGGGAGCGGTAAAGATCATATGCTATTTTACGATGAACGACGACAGCCATGTTTGTCATCTCATCTGACATTGGAAACTGATGCTATATGACAGTGAACTATGCTAATGTCGAGCTCGAGCAATAAAATTAGTCGAGATGTGGACATACGATATTTTGATTAACTAAACGATCTTATTTTAAATTAATTTTTTAAAGAAATAATCTTTACAGAGTGATTTTATAACGATTTTGATTATAAACACGAATTTTCTGAATCAGTCACAAACTATCTTGAAATCTTAAGAAGCCATTCCCTCGTACAAGATTCTTGATTGTACTGTGATGTGCTATATTTGCATGCTAGAATACGAAGACATGCATAATCATAATGTACCAGAAAATCAATTTCCGCACAATTAAAACTAATAAATTATTAAAAAAAGGTTGTAGAAATTAGTACAGGCTAGTGGTGTTTGCCACGTAAGTGACATCCGGTAAGAAACAGGATGATTGTTCAAATAAGTCAGTGCAGTGCTGAAAGTAGAAATATCAAATCGATACACGAGAAAGCAGAGAAGCCGAATCCAAAGAGAACTTGTCTTTCCGCACTTACTAAATCCAAATACCACCATAAAATCCTCCATGAAAAGTGCAAAACCAGAGTTTTGAGATATTGGGTCGTTTGTTCTTAAAAGCTTCCAATTATTTCCATGGCAACCGTCGTTCAAATCTCCATAAATTCCCTATCTTTTAGGCTGAGCAGCTTGCACAATAGGACATGCAAGAAACCCATCAAATATTTTCCTCTGTCGAGGGCAAAGATTGGGTTTTTGAAGCAGAGCAAGTTCAGGTTGCAGGCTTATTGGGACAGGGATGGGATTTTGGTGACAGATGAGGGGTGGAAGAGGAAGAAGAAGAAGAAAAGGGAGGTCGTGGTGAGGTTGAATCAGGGGTTTGGTGGGTTTAATGGCGGCGGAGGCGGTGGCGGTGGTGGTGGGAAAGATGACGGAGCCACTGCTAGACTTCTGGGTAATTTGGCTGTAGCTATTGGATTGACTTATCTTTCGTTTACTGCGCAGCTTGGCTGGCTTTTGGATGCTATTGTTTCCATTTGGGTACTCTCTCTCTCTCTCTCTCTCTAACATTTCTGAAGATTTCTGGGTATGTTACTACTGTTTTGTGTATGTCTTATGAAATTGATGGGTTTTGATATGCAGCTGATTGCAGTGCTTGTACCAATTGTTGGTGTGGGTGCTTTTCTGTGGTGGGCAGGGCGGGATATGGTTCAAGACACTGTAAGTTACTTCAAATTTTTAGTTTTCTTCGACTGCGTATCGAATTTCAGTTGCTGGGTTTTGCCGTGAAATCGCAACTCAAAAGATGTTGGTTTAATTTCCCTGTTCTCAACTTGATCATTTCCCTCTATGCATTTGCAAACATTGACTAGTAATTGAGGATAGGAGCTAATACCTTTTAGTTATATTAGTTATGTCTGCTTCTATTATTATTATTTTTTTATAAATAGATATGTAGGTCTTACTCTTACATAATGTTTTGGTATGTGTTTGGAGTTCCTTTATCAATCTGCAGATCTTTTAATTTGGGTGATATATGAAGAATGGATGGTTTACTGAAAGTCTCTGTGATTTAGTTCATTAGGAGTTGAGTAATATTTGCAGTAATTGGATGTCTTGATTTCAAATAACTGTATCGCTGGCGCTTTATAAGTAGATAATTTGGATGCATGGTTTTGAAGGATTCGATTCGAATGCAAAATATAGCATCGTAATCAGTTCATTCTTCCCCGTGGGGGAAGTATCAGGGAAATGCATATTACATGTATAATAATTGAAAAAATTTGAGTACTTGAATTGTTCATATAAAAGCCACTTAAAATGTTATCGACTCTTAATCAAGTACTTTTTGAGTAACATTCTGGGTATTTTTTTTTTTTTTTTTCAAATGTGACGTTTTGATTCTTACTCTGCACTCTTCTGCCTGGAATGATTGTCTTTCTTTATGTACTTGCAGTGCCCAAACTGTGGAAACGATTTCCAGATTTTCAAGTAAGACCAGCTAACTTATATTGTTTATAAGGATTGTTATAAATGAAAATTGGCCTAACTTGGGCAATGCGACCTTTTGCAGGTCGACTTTAAATGATGATTTGCAGCTCTGCCCCTACTGTAGTCAACCTTTTTCCGGTATACGCTCATAATTTGGTTTCTTGCTTCTCTGAATTCCAATTTACACTTGCGGCTTTTTTCCTTGTAGCTGTCTGCACTCTGCAACCGTCTGCTTACGTTACCATTACTGACTAATATTATGTGTTTTTTCGTGTTGATGAAGTCCTGTTTTCTGTGTAGTTGTAAAAAAAATTTGGGTTTATGTTTGCTTTAGTTCCAAAAAATCCCTCATGCTGCTTTATACTGTCGGTAGACCAATGCCATTTTACTACGGCGCCACTAATGCTACATTTAACGAGTCTTTTTACGTTGGTAGACCCGTGTACATCGTGTTGCCGATTTTTATACCTAAAATCTGAGTAACTTGGTGGTTATAGAATATATAGGGCATTTTTCTTGCGCTTTCATACTAAATCTTTGTAAACCTCCTTAATTTTGTTTTAGTATTTGATGGAAAGGTAGTGTGGATGTTGCCTCATGTTCTAAGATGTGCTTTAATTTCAGTGGTGGACGACAAGTTCGTAATGGACCCGATAAAATTCTCCAAACAATCTACGACATTTGGGCAGGCATTCAACGACTTCACCCGTTCTGCAAGAGGTTATCCCTGAAAACCCTGTTGCCATTTTCTCTCCGTGATCATATTTTGAGAGCCTGCATTTGATGATCGTTAAACGTCTGCATTTTTCTTGTCACCGTTGCCTTGCGTTTTTATCTTGCATTAAGGGCCAAGGGTGTAATAGACTCCTAATCGTCGATGAATCCATAAATCGTAGGGCTTTTTCAACAGTAGTGTATGCGTCAAATCGATATGTTTTCTGAACGTTGACACTGGTTACAGGGAAGGATTCTTCTACGGCAATCGTTGATATTGAAGCCGATGTAAAAGATGCAGACTGAGGTTGCTTGGAAGAAAAGCTAATTATTCTTCGAATATGATTTGGTTCTACTCTTAGATAATTGAATATAGTGGATGTAGAATAGACAACAAAATAGTTGTTTTTAGAAAGATCCGATGGAACATTTTTGTGTCGTAGCGTTGATAATGCATGAGCCATAAACCAACATTTTATTTTTTGGTACAAGCGATATTCTACTTTAAACTAATCTAAATGTAGAGGAGCATTCATACCTGGGTGTGCGGGAAGGAACACATCCGCTATAACCAACATTTGATAAAGTGAAAGGGCTCCATGTACAACAGAAACTGCCTAAAAAACAACGATGTCTTGTAACATAAAAAAGTGCATCCTCATTGTAAAATGTTCTGAAGCCAAGACACGGTTTATCTAGTTGCACATACATTCAGGTCCCCCAGAAGCAAGCGTGGCCGTTCTTCAACTCTGTGCAGGCAAAGGAAGCAGATAAGGAAAAACTTCCGTTTCGCACATCAACTCTTTGCAAACTTGGTTTCAAAGTTTCAGAAACATACAAGTCATCCAACAAGAGCTACAACTAATCAAATGCTTTGTTCCGTGAAGATGAACAAATGAAAACACCGAGACCGAATAGATACAGCCATGTAATGGAGTATGAGAAAGCACTTGACACATTGATTGGTTAGTTTCGTGAGATCATGAGATGAAAGTGAAATAGACATAGTACCTCTTCCTTTTTGTCCTCTTTGCCTTTGGTGAAGAACTTGTAACCCCCATATATAACTGTCCCCAATCCAGCCAAAGAGACGAGCAGAAACTGCAAGGGAAAAAAAACCCGAGTGAAGCAAAGCCGTAAGATGTTAGAGTCTTGACTATCATGAACAATATTTTTGCGCTCGCGTGCAACGCTATTGTGAGCAATCCAAAGTTATTTTCGTATGAACCAGACCATTTTGTGTCCTTTTACCGGGTAGTTCAAGTTCAACGGACAACTTGACGACATCCCCCAACGTATCCACCTAGAGTGGAATCTGAGACCGCTGCATAGTGCATAGCACCAGTAATTTGTTCCGCGGAACATGATAAACAAAATCACGAGGCTAGAGAATGCGCGTAGCATGACACCGCAAGAATGATGGTGCGAAAACACGACACTTCTCAAGTAAACAAGTAATCGATAGTCTCAACAGCGAACAAGCAAAACCTTTATATAAAACTCACTTGTTCTTCCTTCCATTTAGATGGGTGCATTGGGTCCTCCCAAAAGTTCGCCTTCCGAGGTCCATGACGATCTGCACAACACAGTCAAAACAAGTACAATAGTGGACCGGATAATTCAGCTTTTCCAAAATCGACAGCAATCCATTTGAATTCCAGGTCAGAAATTAAAAACGCAAAATTCTATAAAAACAGAGAAATTCGTACGTAAATCACGCTTTCTGAGCAACCAAACGCAAATCAAGTGACGGAAAAAGATTAAATGGGAAGCTATTGATGAAACGAATAGAGGTCAATCAAAGGTGAATGAATGAATTACCGCCGCCGGTGGCAAAACCGCGCCGCTGGACGAGAAAAGTGGGTGACTTGGGAGAGGAAAGTCGCGCCATATTCGCTGCTCTGCGAGGCGCCACTGTCCATGCCGCCATTGTTCGGTGCTGTGATCTCTCTATGAGTCCAACGGTGCAAGGTTGACACTTCTCACTTAGCTCGCACACAGAGAGAGAGAGAGAGAGAGAGAGACTATGTGCAAGTCCACAGAAGGTACACGAGAGCGAGTGAAGGAACAATGTGGCAGGAAAAATTGTTTTTGCACTCCCAGGAATGCCCTTCCTTGTTTTATATTTCCTCTTCCGTACAAGGGCTTCCCCATATCTCCGAATACACTGTCACTGTAACGTTCCAAATTGAAATAGAGGGGCTTAGAACCAAATTGAAATGGAGGGGCTCCAATACACCGTCACTCTAGCGTCCCAAGACCTATGATTTATGGGAAATTGCTAATCTCCCCCTTTTTTGACCGAAAATTTTGCACTATAATTTGAGTAATGCTATACTCACTCTGAACCTCATTTACTAGCAAAACATCCACATTATTTTATTTACAATTAGTTTTACTTTATAGTTCTTACATTGTTTACTTTCTGTTATGATCATTAACATCAAACCTCGTTCTAAAGACGTGAACGAATGAAGATCTTTTTCTTCTTGTTCTGCAGAAGATCCGAACCCTGAACGCCTTCATCCGGCATCTTCTTTGGATGCCCTAATCCTTCAACATGCTCTGCTGATGTCTTATGATGCTGCTTTACAATATTCGTGTCTTCCTGCATCTGCTCCATTTTCGCGTGCATTTCCTCCATCACTAACTTAAGATCTTCCGGTTTCTTCTTGTCGTCAAGAGATGCTGAAAGGGGTGGATGGTCCTTTAATCCTTCCCGCACAATCTGATGCGCTTGCTTCCTACCTGCAGCAATCAAAATGGAGGAAAACGAAATGAAAAGATGGAGAAGGAGAAACAATGGTGAATGCGTCCACAACGTTAGCCAAAGCTGAAAACATGGAAGTATAAACACAAAGAACCAGTTCTATTAGCCGTCCAAAAGATATAAATATTTTTCATCAACACATTATCTCACCCACTTAGTGGAAAAAGGCTTTGTTGTTGTTGTTGTAAATATTATCTCACATCAGATATAGTAGTTAAGTACAATAGCTCAGAACTAATTTGAACGGAAAACAGATATAGCAGTTAACAGAAAGCATCAGTGCATCCTTGCAGGCAAGGAATGGGATGCAATGCAGACAGGCTGAGCCTGTAAACCGAATTCATCATTGCCCTTACATCCTATTCCAAATAAAATATCCGATACCAACCGTTGTACAAAATTATAAGCCTCCCCTAGTTCCCTAAAATCGCGATCAAGTCTGCATTTTGATATCCCTCAATTTTCGATAGTTCACATTGTTTCGCACATCAAGTCCAATCACTGACTAGTGGAACCAAAGGACACAGTATATACATTTCAGCCCGTTTGATAACCATTTCGTTTGTGGTTTTTGTCATCCAAAGCTTCCCTGATTTTACATCCACAGGAACTCATGTTCAGTTATTAGACTGCTGTTTCCATATGTCAAATTACTGCACACAACACTCAACACCCAAACAACAATCCAACCCTCTCTGAATTTTCCAAACTTTTCATTGAATTTTTCATAAAACCCACAAATTAAAATCGATAAAGATTCAAAATTTATGCATTTCCGCAACTGCAGTTATAATTTAATTACATGGGCATCAGTAATTTCAAACAAGAAACTGAATCGACCGATTCTAGGGTTTAATAAGAACCATCTGTTCTTGTAAAATCTCAGTACTTTTGAAATAATTAACAAAGTTAATTAACCCGGATTGCAGGTTACATTAAAGCAATAAAACCCCAAAATTTATGAGACGGATGAAAAGCTAACCAGGGAAGGCTTTGAAAGAGTAGTTGATGGTGGAGTCGATGGCGAATTTGGCGATGTTGCTCAGAAGCCCGCCGCCAATCTTTTCTCGGCGGTTGGGGTTGGATTTGTGCGCTTCCAGCTTAGAGGAGGGTCTCTCAGTTCTTATGGCTGCCATTTCGGCAGCGAGCGACGTGTCGTTTGGTACCCGATACGCTTCTGTTATGGACGATATATCGGATGCGTTTCGGACTGATGGAGCTCTCGGAAAACCTATGTTTCAGTATTATCAGCTGAAAATAATGCCGTAAGAAGAGGGCGTTTTATATTTTCTTTTTATTTTATTTTACTTTTAGTATTTTTCTGATTAGCCCTTTAACTTTCTACCCATTTCAAAGTATCCTAAATTATTATTTTGGCCAAGTTCCCTCGAACTATTAAAATTGAAAATTCACCCCTACCCTCAAGTTTACCAAGAATTCAACCATTTTTCTGTCCAAAATAATATATCCCCGTCGATAAATGTTATTTGATATTTATTATTTGGATTTGGTGCTACGTACACTAAATCTGTATACTAATGATATGGATATCGGATTTTTTTTAAAGATCTTTTGATATAGACATTTCAGTTTTGAATTTTCTAGATTAAACATTCATGTCTTTTAGTGATTTGATTAAACATTTGTTTGTTATAATTTTGGTGTTATATGCACATTATATTGTAACAAATTTCCTATAATCTAGCCTTTTAATTACTCTCATCCTTTAGAGATAATTGTTATAAAAAAAAGTTAGTTAGATTCAATTTACTTTCACAATAATGCTACAATTTAGCAATAATTATCTACGATTTCAGATATTTTCTTTCCAAAATAGTTTAAAATATTTTTAAATCCTACAAAATCAAACGCACTGAAATAAAATTTTCTTTCAGTACATTAAGAGAAAATAGAATTGAGAATAATATAAACGTACCAATACACAAATGTATACAAAATAAAACGTACCAAAATAAAAATAATGTACCAATATTAACAATATGTATCAAATCAAACGTACCAAAATTGCAAATAAACGTATCAATTAATGATTTTTGTAAATTCAAACGTACCCGCAAATAATATATACGTAATGTATTGTACCTAATAATAACTCGTCAACAACTATACTTAAAAAAAAGCAAAAAAAGTTGAAAGATTTACACCGAGCTTTTATGTTGATCACCAACTATTTGAAAAAAAAAATCATTTCGAAAAAGAAATAATATTAAATGTTTGCATAACCTAAAAAAAACTATAATCGAAAAAACATATCTGGAATAAGAGAAAATATAGTTTAATTGTTAATATCTCCACTAAATAGGGAAAAGTGCATCATGCAGATAAAAGGATAAATTCAAAAAATATTTTAATCTTAAAAAAATATAATAATGACATGTAATTTAGCTTGAGGTGATTATTGGTCAAAGCACTTTAATCAAATTTTAAAAAGACACAGATGTTTAATCTAAATGATATAGAAAAACTGTAGGGATTCTAATTTTCCCTTTAATCAAACTTCATGAGCCTAATTGAAACAAATTAATACATTTACTGACTAAATGAACCGAGAATGAAAACATCTAAACTGACATCATGAAACTCGTGGAACACTATGAAAGAAAATGAAACACAAAAAATAATTTTTTTTAAAATTAATTTAGCCGTTCGATTTAAATTTGAACCGTTATGTTTTTTTTTTACCAATGGTTTCAATAAATTTATAAATATTAAACTAAAAAATTACATAAATATAGTGCACCGGCCCAACTAACTCTTTGCCTCATAAATGAGTTTCGGGTTAAAACTCATATTTGCTCCAAGGTATCGAGCAAGTTGGGATAAGTTTATAATCTAAAATTTGAGTTTTACTGCAAGAATTGGAGTAGGTCTTAGACTCTTAGCATAGATAATATCATTTCTTCA
>JAOTRO020000012.1:1098317-1109021 GCA_028566515.2 Pyracantha coccinea | reverse complement strand
TGAACCACGTACATCCTGTCTTAACATATTTACATACTTGTCTGCATCAACAGCCTGAGCAATCTAGCGAAGGCCACGAATACAATACTTTCTGTTGTACCCAGAGTCGTCTCAGATTCTGTGCATCAACACACTTAGTGCTCGTTTAAGCTTGATATATATTGTTGGGATCAGATAGACGAAGTTTGGTTCATCATTTGACAAGTATAATGTGAAGTGTGGTCCATACGAAAGAGAAAATTGAGAGTATACTTGTTTATTTCGAAAGCAAATGCCATTCTATGATACTTGGGTTTTAAGTCTTTCACCTGATTATGTATTTGTACAAGTTTCTCATATTTGTTTGTTTATTAACCTAAGTTTTATTTCATAACATATTTTAACTCACTTTCTAACAAAAATTCATTTTCTTTAAATTGATCAAACAATTGCCTCGTAGGACTAGAGTCTAATAGTACTCTTCTATATTTATAAGTGAAACTTTTGTAGACGTAGAATTCTATACCAAATTTAAATAAATATATAAGAAATTTAACCAGGAGTCGAAATAGGTGCTTTTATATTTTTACTAACAAACAATTTGACACTTTATTTTCTTTACACAAGTGATATTTTAAGAGTTTTTTTTTAAATTTTTTAAATTTTTTTATTTTTATGTAACATATTGAGAGTGGGGTTTGGGCTAGTGGGCTTAGTAATAATTTTGTATCAAAATCTCTTACGAATGGTGAGGAAAAATATCAGCATCATGATTCTAGTGATTGTGATACTCTACACGTTTTTTGTTACAATAATGATATTCTACACATTAAACACAAGTTTTTAAGATTTGACAAATAAAGAAAATACAAGTTTTTAAGAGATGCTAGATATCTATTTTCACCTAACTAATTTTTAAACATTGTCCCCTTGAACTTCAAACAAAAGAAAAAAAAAAGAAGAAAAATGGTCAACCACCTTATACAAATCATTTTTCTCTCATAAATATTAGGGATTTGTGAAAAAAAAAGTATTAGAAAAGGTTGTGCTATCTACACACCACTTTTTACTTATCACATACTCCTTGTTAATTTCTGTCATTCGATATTCTTTAATTCATCCGATCGGATGACCGAAAATTAATAGAATGTGTGAGAAGTAAAAAGGGGTGTGATCAACACACCCCCGGTTAGAAATTTAAAATTGACATTTTCAAGTTTGTTGGGTGTGATTATCAAATTGTACGTAAATAGGAAATAGAAATACACCAAACCCTATCCAACAAAATATAAAAAATCTTTTTCTTTGGTAACAAATAAAAATTGACCAAACCAAAAATAGTATGATTCTATTATTGTAATTTCCTCAAAATCTCCGTGCCAATCCAAAACCCCATTAACTAACAATTACCACTGTGGCTCAGTAGGTCCCATTTTTATTCAAAATTTGCATCTTTTAAATCCCTAAATTCTAACTTCTTTATTTTATTTTTATCCTTATTATCGGAACCAAACGGCTCTCTCTGTGAACTGGAAGAGGCAAAATTTTGGAACCAATCTGCAGAGAAATAAAAAATTAAATTTAAATTCAAACCAAAGAAAATAACAAACAAAACAATGCTTTAAAGCAAACCAATGTATATAATACATTAATCTTCTTCGCGCCCTCCAACTCATGAGTTGGTTTCCAATTTATTTAATTTATTTTCAAGTGGCTTTTTAGTAGAGCGGAGTGCTATCTTTGCACCACAGAACGAGTTTAAACTCTATTAACTCTTTAATTTAATATTAAAATTTCTAATACAACAAATTTATCATTTCAAAAAAAAAAAATTTTTATTTATTTTTTTCAAAAAAAAGGAGAAGAAAACAAACAGAACAGAAACAGGGGCTCATCCATCTGTTTTCATACAACAAACAGATTGTCCATTTTCTTTCCTCCATTTTCCCAACTCTCTTCTTCTTCCTCCTTCCCCCTCTCTCTCTCTCTCTCCCCCCTCTTTCTCTCTCTAGAAAAAGAGGTTTGTCTCCTCAACAAAGTGCCCTTTCCTTCTAGTCCTCCTTCTCAACCTCCTCCCCCTCCCTTCTCTCCTCTCTCTTTCTCTCTCTAAACCTCGTAACTTCGGCTTTCAGTATCAAAATCCTCAAAACGTAAACCCCTCGATTAGCCAGCCCAGTTTCGGAGTTCGTCTCCCTCGGTTTTTCTTTCTCCCCTAACAAGAAAAAGATTGCGCATTTCCATTTCCACAGCTCGCCGTCCGTCCAATCCCCAATTGGGTTTTTGGGTTTCAGTCTGATGACAGAATTTGAAGAATTGGGTCGCTGTTTCTGGACACTTGGATCTTCGGATTTTGTGGGTTCTTGGTTTTCTTCGCAATGCGGGGTTTGAATTGGGTCGGGGTCCAAGTCTGAGGGATTGACTTGACGTTTCGAGGTGTGAATTTGGGGGTTGGGGAGGTGTGCATAGACTGAATTTGTAGCTTGTGGTTGTGAAAATGATGGTTTCCGTGTCTCCATCGATGATAGCGAGGAGCTCGTTGGAGGAAATGCTGGAGTCGCTTCAGCGAAGAGATACGGGCGAAAAGCCGAAGGAATTGCCGCCGGCATTACCAGCTCGGCCGCCTTCCAAGGCTCGGCTGCCGTCAGCCCGCCGCTCTATGCCCAACAACTTCAGGGTCGAAGACGCAGAGGGTTCTCTGGAGTGTTTACCTAGTTTGAATAAGAGAAAAGAGGGGGACTTGGGGTTCAAGGCAGGTCATTTTGGCGTGAAGAAGACGGAGAATGATCAAACTGTTGAGTCACCCTATGGCGGGTCACCGGAGGATTGTCGAACGAGGCCGGAGAAGATTGCAAAATCGGATTGCGATGACAACATTGGTTATTTCATCAAGAAGGTAAGTAGGAGGGTGGCAGTTAGTTGGCTGATCTCGTTTTTTTTATTTATGTTTCTTTACTGTTACGCATTGCTTTGTGTTCTTAACTGAACTTTACAGTGTTATTTGGAGTATGGTAATCCAAGAACCTTTAGTCCATAAGATAAGTTTTGGGTAATGTGATAGAGCATGGATTTATATGATTGCAATGATTCCGCAGAATTTGGATTTTGTTTATGATGAACACCTGTACTTTAAAATTATAGGTCAAACCTTTTTGTTGAAATGTCATAGATCCGTAAGAAAAAAATGATTTTTGTTCGATATCATTTTTTGTAAATATAGCATCTTTGTTCTTTGGGCATAGGGAATTTATTTGTAAAACATGAATTGATGTTAAATATTTGGTTTCAGAAACTTTGTGTTTGGTGTCGGCTACCTAGCGGGCTGTGGGAGTTAGGAACGATACAGTCAACTTCAGGGGACGCTGCACTTGTTTCACTCTCTAGTGGAAATGTAAGTTCATCAATTTTTGGCTTCACCCCAAATCCCATTTCAACTACTGAAGGCACTTAGATTGATGGGCTGTGCTGTTTATGCCCTTGTTCTGTTACTGTAGGTAATCAAAGTGCACAGAGTTGAGCTCTTACCTGCAAACCCAGATGTTCTCGAAGGTGTGGATGATCTTATACAGCTTAGTTATTTGAATGAGCCTGCTGTTCTTTACAATCTTCAGTGTAGATATTCCCAGGATATGATTTATGTAAGTATCACATTTTCCTGTTGCTGATGGTTTCGTTTCAGATTCATGTCTTCTTCTCTTCTCCTTTTACATTCTCGTGTTTTTCTTCTGTAGAGCAAAGCCGGGCCAGTTTTGATTGCAATCAATCCTTTCAAAGATGTTCAAATTTATGGAAAAGATTATATTAGAGTTTATAGGCAGAAACTAACAGACAAACCTCATGTCTATGCTGTGGCAGACGCTGCTTATGACGAGATGATGACAGGTGCATGACACCTATTTTATTTATACATTTACTTTTGTGCCGAAAGTTTTCTTTTTATGGTGGCATTGTTTAACTTGTTCTGTAACTTGTTTTTGACCGTTTTTCTGGATGTAACTTTTATTTTGCAGATGATGTAAATCAGTCCATAATCATAAGGTTAGAACCTCTTCAAATTGGTTTTATGGTATATTAGAATCTTCTTTGTGAATCACGCTTAGTACTTGTGTGCAGTGTTATCCTATACTAGATCATAAAGTTCATTGTTAAATCAGAATGTAGTTTGCAAATAAATAGTCAATAAATTTTCTTTTACAGTGGGGAAAGTGGAGCTGGGAAAACTGAGACAGCAAAAGTTGCAATGCAATACTTGGCTGCTCTAGGTAGTGGCAGTTGTGGCACAGAGCATGCAAATGCAATCCTTCAGACCAATTGTATACTAGAAGCGTTTGGAAATGCAAAAACATGCAGAAATCACAATGCTAGTCGATTCGTATGTTACTTTATTTCTTTCTTCTTTTCAAAGTTTTATCCAAAATTATTTCCCGGAATTCGTCCTTTATTTTGTCAATGAAAGCCATCCTCAATTTTTCATTTCATAAATGTGGTCCAAGGGATATGCACTTTAAACATGATTTCTACTTTGCTTCAGGGGAAATTGTTTGAGATTCATTTTAGCACAGCAGGAAGAATATGTGGTGCTTCTATCCAAACATGTAAGTTGTTCAAATTTAATATATTCTCTTTCTGGTGGGCTATTACCTGGCTAGCAATCAATCACAGTAACTAACTTGATTTTACTACCTTGTTTACATGTCAACACCAATGCGGCTATCATGATCGTGTACAGTTTTTTTGGACAAGGTAATTAGTTGCCCTATATGAGCATAATCAGGTTAGTTTTAGTTGTCTCAATGTGCCTTATCTGACACAATAGTATCTCCTTTGAGCAGTCTAGAGTGACACAACTAGAAAATGGTGAGAGGTCGTACCATGTCTTTTATCAACTCTGTGCTGGTGCTCCATCAACGCTAAAAGGTAGGGAAAATCTTTTTATAATCATCAGTTCTATTTGTTTGTTGCACCATATAGGTGCATGTGGCAAAATGGCAACTTCAAACCCATGAATCTCTTTTCTCAATTTTTGTTTTCTTTATGGGATGCATAGATTTCTAAATTATAGTGATTAGGAAATTGTCACATCATAAGTCTGAGAATCTCTACTTTGCTGAAATCTTGCTGTATGACCCATGGGCCTTATCATAGATGGCATGGGTTGAGGTCAGGTGAAGAGTAGATCTTAGGTTGAATTCCTCTTCTAAGCAAGAAAAGAAAAAATCTACTAAAGCTGGCATGTAACCTAATGTTTGGACCCACTAGCACCACAAAAAATATTAGAGGAAGTTAACCTACAGAAGTTATATGTGACTAGACAAATTAGCTAGACATAAAGTAACAGACCTTATTTTTGCGACATCTCAGTTTGTTACCTAGGATGAGTGATTCATGTCTTTTGAGTCTTCCTGATTGTTTTTACATCCTGGTTGCTATGGTAATTAGCAATGATCAGTTATCGGGAATGACCCATGCTTGCATTTCAAAAGATGGCAGGAAACCTATTAAATGGGTTCATGTACAAGTTCTATGATAACCATTTGCCTTTTAATTTTTTTAGTTCTATTATTTTACAAAATGAGAACCTTCAAGGGTTCTTCTGTACAAGTATCAGGGAATCATTCTATGTTTTTGGTTGCAGAGAGGCTAAACCTTAAAAGGGCTAGTGAGTACAAGTATCTTAATCAGAGTGATTGCTTGGAAATTGATGGTGTAGATGATGCGCAGAAGTTTCATATGCTCATGGTAAGTAAAGAAATAGCTGTTTATACCACCGTTTATGCAGTTACTACACTTTCTTTTCCTGTTCGTCCTTCTATAACCAAAGTGTCACTTTCTCCTTTGTTTTATTGTTTTTGCATCTCCTCAGGAAGCGCTAGATGTTGTTCGAGTTTGTAAGGAAGATCAAGAACACGTGTTTTCATTGCTGGCTGCAGTGTTATGGCTGGGAAACATATCATTTCAATCAATTAACAATGAGAATCATGTGGAAGTGTTAGCTGATGAAGGTAAGATATAGATCATTCACTTGGTGATCTTTCCGTGGGATATTTTACATACAATGCTGGTTGTAAGCCGTTGCATTCCTGGCTTGAATTTTTGGTGATAGTTCTAACTACTATAGTTTTCGGTTTGGTCATAATCTAGATCAGTGGAATGACATTTTTAGGTCTACAACTGCAGAGTCATATTGTTGAGCAGTGTTAGAATGTTGCGCACATATGTCCAAAAAGACCTTTAAAATTTTGTCTATCCCATTGTTTTCAAAGGTTTTCCTTGGTGTCTTATTTCATTCCATGACAACCATCTGCCGTCTCAGAATGTGTTTGTTCTGTTAAGTCAAATGTATATTGCTTTTAGACTTACACTTGAGCATATGAGTAACCTCTCTTGATTCTTCCTCTGGGCAGCTGTAACCATTGCTGCCATGCTGATCGGTTGTAGTTCCCAGGAGCTGATGCTTTCTTTTTCCACCCTCAAAATCCATGGTAGCAAGGATAGTATTGTCAAAAGATTGACACTGCGACAGGTTTGTTAATTTCTGTAACAATCTATCTGTTCATCCTTGAGTCCTGAGAGCTTTTAAACACACTTTTTTAATGAAAGTCTAACGATAAGCTTATTCTTTCTTCCTCTCATATTCAGGCAATTGATGCAAGAGATGCATTGGCAAAATTTATCTATGTCAGCTTGTTTGACTGGCTTGTAGAACAAATTAACAAGTCACTTGCAGTGGGAAAATGCCGTACTGGGAGATCCATCAGTATACTTGATATTCACGGGTTTGGGTCATTCCAGGTAATATATACTTCACTTTTGGTGATGTTAGCAATAAGATTTGTGTATTTAGTAATGATCTTAAGGGCTATTTTTCAGAAGAACAGCTTTGAACAGATGTGCATTAATTATGCAAATGAAAGGCTGCAACAACATTTCAACCGACATTTATTTAAGCTTGAGCAGGAGGTGAGCATCTCAAGTGCAATGTAGCATTAAGGTTGCTTAGTGTCAAACTACATGTTATGACTAAACGTGTGAAGTGTAATGTGACTGCTTATTCCATTTACTTCAGGAATGTGAATTGGACGGGGTTGATTGGACTAAAGTTGATTTTCAAGACAACCGAGAATGCTTGAATCTGTTTGAGAAGGTATGTCATTGATTTAAGCCTTCTATATCATGGACCTGCTAAGTTTTCATCAGAAGTTCATTAGATTCATCTCCACTGTATAGTATATATGACATTCAAATCAACTTGTATAATTTGTGATAATTAGGGTTTGGGCCTTTACGTGTTTGCTTTTCCTTGATTGACTGCTTATGATATCTTAATAGAGTTTGGTGGTATTAGTCTTCTGTTCTCTTTGTATTTTTTTTTTTAAAGAAACACCTCAATTGCTCAACTGGAGGAAAACCCCTCAACTATCCACTTGTAATTTTCTAATTGATTCTTAATTGCAAAATTCATTTGGAGCCCTTTCCCATTGCAAAGTAAGAAGGGTATTTTTCTAAAGTAAGTGACCATAGTATGTGCCTCTGTAGTTAATCCACTTTTTACTGTGTTGTGGTGCAGAAACCTTTTGGGCTGCTATCCTTGTTGGATGAGGAATTGAACTTCCCCAAGGCAAATGATTTGACCCTTGCCAATAAATTTAAGCAACACTTGAATGCTAATTCTTGCTTCAAGGCAGAAAAAGCCAGCAGTTTCAGTATCCGTCATCATGCTGGAGAGGTTAGTTTTTGTTTGAGCATGTTCACAAATTTTAGTCGTATGCTGACTTCACTTGCACTATTATATATGTACGAGCCAACTACAATTATTTGACTCTTTTTTTTTCCATTATTTCTGCATGCCTTGAAAGTAGTGTGTAAAAAGTAGCTAAGTGAATCATGGAAAGGTAACAATACCAGGTGTGAAAAAGTATGATTGTGCTAGATTTAGTAGTAGAAGTCTTCAAGAGTGAGATTTTTGGAAGAATTTATGGGCATTTGGTAGGCATCATTTCTGTCTTCTTCTCATTGGAAGATTTCTGGAATCACTCTGGCGTTTGGCATCACATCAAGGTTTCTTGGACTCACTCCTATAGAGATGCTAGGAAACTGCCATTGTTAATTGCAAGTTTGCAACCACATGATTAGCACCTTTTTTGTTTTCCTTATGACTGGTTCCTTGGCTTTATTTAACATAAGCCTTGACCATATGGAAGGACTGGCTTAGGAGACAATGGATTGGTTGCTTCTGGAATCTCTTAACTATAGTTTTAGCATAGTCCAACTTTTGTTTTCGTACTAGGCAATACATGATGTAAGCCTGTACAAATTGATGCAAGGTTGATGACCTTTATTTCTATAAAATTGCTGATGGTTCTCATAGTGTACTGATTTTACTAATGTATGGAATCTTATTAGGTCCTATATGACACAAGTGGATTCTTGGAAAAAAACAGAGATAAGTTGCCCTCTATTTTCGTCCAACTCCTGTCATCGTGCAGTTGCCGACTTCTGCAGTTGTTTACTTCCAAAGAGCTTAAGCAGTTCCAGAAACCAGAAAATGATTCGTGCCAGATAGATGCATTGGACCCTTCAAAATCAAGCGCTGGTATTGAGTTCAAGGTACACATGCTTGCTCAAGTTTTAGCTGGATATAGGAGTAACTTTTGTATCCTTAGATGAGATGCCAAAATCATGAATTTCATCTGAGTAAGATACGTCTCTGTTAGAAGAGTTTGGATGATAGTTTTCTTTTGGTGACATGGGGGTGGATGATCTTGTTTGGTCAGAAAGCTACTTCTCATTCTAATTATTTAACAGTGTGCTGGGACATAGCTGATGTTGCTGTTCGCCTTTTAAAGTTTAATTGTATATGATACATTCCTGTAGGGTCAATTGTTTAAACTAATGCACCAGTTGGAGAGCAGCAAACCTCACTTCATTAGCTGCATAAAGCCAAACAGTAAGCAGCTTCCCGGCATGTACGAAGTAAACCTTGTTTTACAACAGCTCAGGTGTTGTGGAGTTTTGGAGATTGTTAGGATATCACGATCTGGATATCCTACTAGAATGACACATCAAGAATTTGCAGGAAGGTTGGTATACATTGAACCGTAGTTTAAGGTTTTTAGATTCTACTGGCTGTCACAACTGCCAAGATATCTTTTCTCATGTGTCTTTTGGGTTAGGTATGGTTTTCTACTTTTGGAGGACGATTTACCTCGGGATCCATTAAGTCTATCCATTGCTATTCTAAAAAGATTCAGTGTCCTCCCTGAAATGTACCAAATTGGCTATACGAAAGTGTTTCTTAGAACTGGGCAGGTGAGCTCCTTTAATAGTTTTGAATTTTTCTCTTCATCTGTTTCTGTTTTTATTTTATTTTAAAATTTATCCTCTGGTGGCTTTTCTAATGTTGCTGAGTCTGGTTGTTCATAGATTGCATCATTGGAGGATAAGAGAAAGAAAGTTCTGAGAGGAATAATTGGTGTCCAAAAATATTTCCGTGGTCATTGGGCTCGTTGCCACTTTGATCAACTTAAGGAAGGAGTCGCAAAGATACAATCAAGTAATGCCTACTAACTTCTAAAGTTTCATTTGGTTGAGATTGAGCTGGTTTTATCATATATTGCAGCATTTTTATTACAATTTGATATTTCTTCTGAAAAACAAAATCTTGGTTCAATACAAATTTTGGAATCTCTTCAGGACGTTGTAGTTTGTCAGTCCATACTGTTCTTTATGTTGCTAAGCTAACATGCTTGAATTTGTGGTTGAAACTTCATTTGTTGTCCAATGCATGTATATTGAGGAACCATTTCTTTTGATTACTTTTCAGTATTAATGAAAATTACTTTTAAGATGCAGACGGTCTTGGTGAAAATACTGGAAGGAAAGCAGGTGCTCGTGAAACTGTTGATGAGTGGCCAAATTTGAAGAAGTCGCATCCTGAGAATGGGAAAGCTAAAAGGAAGGCCAGCAGGAAGATGTCAGAGGTGAAGGTACTTCCGATAAAGTAATTATTTACTTGCTAGACCTGTTTCCTTTGCCTCTTCCCCTTATGAAGATCTTAAATGCCTGAAACCAGACAGAAATATGACTAGTCATTACCCGATACTTGCTTCCTTTTCATTAGTTTTCCCAAAAATTTATCCAATAGATACAGTTTTACTTTTACCTCACCACATGAAACAATCTAACTTTATTTAATAGAACCAAAAACACGCCCGATAGGTTTAAGATTGAGTTTTCAAAAGAACTGCATTAGCGTTAATCTTGAGTTTCAATTTTAAGTAGAAGTCTTTTTTGGTGTGGTAAAATTTTTTTTATTTCCCATGGCTATGAAATTTTAAGGCCCCATCTGTATACACGCTCACTGTATTCATGAAATTCTCCAAGGCTCGAAAATTTACGTTGTGAAAATTCTGCTCTTTGAAACAGATGCTTTTACACTTCAAACTTAAAATTGCAAGATATACTTGTGCATTCTGGTAAATGTTGCCTTTTGGAGGTTTTTGTAAATGAAAGGCCAACTTTTTTCCACTCTCTTATATGTCTGAGGTTTTCAGATCTGAATAACTGAAAGTGGAATATGTTTCCTGAACAGGATTTGCCATCAGATTTGGCAGAGCTTCAAAGGCGGGTGCTTCAGGCTGAAGCAACTCTTGTGCGGAAGGAGGAGGAAAATGCTGAATTACAGGAGCAACTGCAACAATTTGAAACAAGATGGTCAGAATATGAATC
>JAOTRO020000012.1:1017750-1030214 GCA_028566515.2 Pyracantha coccinea | reverse complement strand
TTTGAGTGAGAAAAGTCCCAATTTCAGCCTTGTCAGATTCTTTAAACTTTTCCCCAACTGCAGCCAATAAGTTTTTTGCATTGTCTTGTTTTGGAACACCCCCTTTAACTGATGGAGCCATAGCCTTCCTCATAATCATCAGGGACATTCGGTTTGTTCTCTCCCATTTTTCAAACTTTGCCTTATGATCTGCAGTGCTCTCTGCAGTAATAGCTGCAGGTTTTTCCTCTCTTAATGCCAAATCGAGATCCATAAGGCCAAGAACCATTTCAATATCCTCCTTCCACTTCTTGTAGTTAGAACCGGTCAAGGTCTCAATATTGTTGAAATTGAGGGATGTCATGTGAGGAGCTGCAAAACCAAATGTCAATTTTCAAAGTTGTTAGTCATTACGTGTCAACAAACAGAAGGGAAAAATTATGCTTAATTGTTTCCCGAACCATAATCGTATAATCATAGTATCATCTTTGGATAGAAACCATTTATACTAGGTTTGCATAGCCAAAATATTGAACACAAGGTCAATTTACACAACTCCAACACTTTTGAGCAGATGAAGAATGCAATCTTGTCAATTCAATATTTCACTATACATTGATTTATTTGTTTTACCTTGAATAAATAAACACTTTTGAGCAGATTATTATTCACTTGATACAAATAAATCACATGTCCAATTCTTTAGCCAACAAGTCAAAAAACAACAAACTAAACACTTTTGAGCAGATTAGGTGTTGAGATCCTTGTTTATGATTCAAATCTTATTTATCAGTTCGGTTTTGACAAATAAAATATGAATCCAAAAGTTCTTCTTGGTTGAGTTTTCTAGTATCGTAATTGTTCTTTAAATGTTCTTTTCTGCACAAGATAGCAAACACAACTGGAGGTATACATGGTAATAGTTGATTATACATAATGAATTGTCAGTATGCAGCGGAAGCATTTAACGATTCAGGATCAAAACATGCAGATCATTTTTATCAAGAATTAACCATGTGTAAAATAAGGAACCCTAGCCATGTTGGGTTGGCTCTGATACCACATGTAAGCAGTATATGAATATATGAACTACAGCAATGTAGAAAACCAACCCAACACTAGGATTACCAAATGAATATCAGATTCACAATAACTAGAAAAACAACAACTTGCAATCTGTAAGATCAACTTACTTAGAGGTATCGCCATTAAAGAATCAACAGAAGAAGTCTTCTACTTCCAACACTCAAAATACTCCTCTCTAAGTGCATAAGGTTTTAAATATCAAAAGAGCGTATGTGAGGAAGCATGGACTTCATCTATTTATACAACCATACATATGGCTAGAGATTCACTCGGTCCAGTCTATTATCAGAAAGAGTGATAATCTCTCTCTCTTTAAGTTTAAGTCTCATCATGACTCTACATACTAGTGTATATTCGATAAGGATTTAAATAGATCAGCTGCAATATATAAAACTATATGACTCTTACCGTACTAAGGCCCTTAGACTCCTTGTGGTTCACATAACCAGTACAACTAGTTAAGTGCCACCCAAGTATTCCAGCTGTAATCTCATTGTCATTCAAACAAAGTTTTACACAGTTTGCCCATTTTCTTATGCTTATTCATGATATTTGGCGCGCTAGGAATTCCCTCATATGGGAGGGCAAAGTGGACAACCCAGCCCTCGTGAACCATTTGGCAGACCTTCATCTCTCGAACTTTTTAAAGAAGCAGCCATATTCCAAACTGCAGCCACTCTAATCCCATTCACGCTACTTTCATCCCCCTCCGCAACGGATCAAGATCAATGTCGATGGGGCTTTCAATGCCTCTACACATACTGGCGTGTTGGGGATATATTTTGCGATGAAGATGGTAGCTATGTTGGAAGTTTTGCTTGCAAAATATCCCACGTCACCTCAAAGATGATTGAGGCCCTGGCAGCATGTAATGGAGTCTGCTTGTCCTTGGAACGAAAATGGCAACAAGTTATAATAGAGGGTGATGCGCTGCAAGTTGTCCAACCTCTTGGTAATCTGCAAGGAGGTTCATCAGGTTCTCCACAATTGCAGGCTTGCAGCTACATAGCTTCAACCCTTGAGTCGGAATATGAAGTGTAATCATACTAGCTAGCTAGGGTTACCATGCACATATTTCACTCAAATATTCATTTCTAATAATTTTCAACTCCAGCGGAGCGGTTCTTGTGAATTGACTGTGGTAGATTTGTCACAATGACACAATCTATCTTAAACTCACGATCAAATAATTATTTTTCTTTCTGAAAAAACAAAAAGACTATTCAAGTTAATGTTTGTTAAAACAAAATCATTTATTGTATTCAAATCCCTTTTTTGTTGAATAATTTGTGAGTTAGAAACTTAGATGAGCAATTTTCTATTTTCTAACTGCAAATATAGTCCTTATGCTTTTATTAGTCTACAAATAACTGATGGAAGTTCTTTATCTTTTTAGAAAACTAATTAAACAAAGTTGGGTACTAGCTGGTGTTAGATATATTCTGAAAAAAACACAATAAATGTTAGAATTGAGAAACTAATTAAACTAAGTTCCTTATCTTTTGATTGGGTATGAGAACAATCGTTGTGAGAACAGAGACATGCTTTTTTATAATGATTAGGGTCTTTCTCCATCCATCCTATTATAGGAATGAGAGATTTACCAAATCATAATCCAATCAATCGGTGTTCCACTATGACATGTATCATAATAAATAGCGTTTCACATAATTAGTTGCATGATATTAAAACTCCATGATTCTTACTCTATTAGGATTTTAAGATCACTTGAGTATCAAGTAACTTAAATATCAAATTTCTCAATAATCAAGTGACTTGGTCAATAGTCCATTGACATTCAATGGGTTTTACATCTGGTACCAAGTAAAAACAGATTCGGTTTTTTCTCGTTTTGTCCTAAAGGAGACCTAATGTTCTCAAAGGAGATCAACAGTTGAACTCAGGTAAACACACTCTACCATTGAAGTTACAACCAAATGAAATTGTTTTAGATATAAAACAAAACAAATTAAATTTAGCAAACAAATTAATGAAATTGTTGAGACATTGACACATGGCACAACTCAATCCGCGTTGGGTTAAATTGGTTGATTTGTATTTGAAAACCCTAAAAACAGAAAACCACAAAATCCATATTTGTCAAAAAATAGAACACTTTGCAATCCATTTTTTTTATATAAATTTTGACGTAAAGGAGAAAACTAAGCGCGTACAGCATGGCTTGCCATTGAAAATCTCTTACAAGTTACAAATACAAATTAACCACAAACACATGATGCAGATGATTATTATTAATTTTTGACACCAAAATGGCGCACCACATTGTTCCCTCCCACCCTCGTTTTCTCAGATTCTTGAATCCCAGCTTTCTTGGCTAACAAACACAAACTAGCCCTCCTAAAAATTCCATGTCAACGAAGCCATGCATCACGAAAACTACAGCCCGCTTTGTCACGCTAGCACAACAAGTGCCAATGGATATTCTACAACGACCCAAGTGAAGATGAAGAAGAAGAAGAAAAAGAAAGCTACAAATTTCTTCCTATGTTTTCGATCGTTTGATGTGGTTGGTTCGGAACCTGGGCGACCTTCTAGGAATGTTTTCACATATGTGGCTATGGGCGAGAGGGAAGGTGGGGTGTTTCCCAAAGTGGTGCCAGTGTCATCGTCGTTGGCAACATCAGATAATGAAGGAGACGATGAAAAATGTCGTAGTACTCAAACAGAAAAGAAAACACGATGCGGATTTTATCAAGTTTTAAAGGCAGTTTTGTTCAAAACAAAATTGGTTAGTTGCTTTCTCCTTTTAAATCTCTAATTAATAACGTCATGCATGTTTTTGCCACAGTTTAGTGATTATATCAAACTTGAGTATTGAAATTTATTTTTTCAATTGTTAATTCTTCCCACACACAACCCTAATATAGGTGCACGGTAGTGCTCAAGGAAGCTGAAATGTCTCTGTGAGTCTTCTCGACCCCTAGAATAATGAACTACCGTGACGAAGCTATCAACTTATCCCCTTTAAAAAGTAAAAAAAAAAGCTAATAAAGGCACCACAGAGAAATTCCCTTTAGTGATATTTCTTTCTATCTCATGTTAGAAAATGTTTCGAATTCGATTCCCCTCCCTTTTCTATTACCAAAGAAACAACTTGTATCGTACTTCTTGGTCTTTTTTTTTTTGGAACAATACTTCTTGATGTTTTGAATTTGAACATTTCTTTTTGTGCGTAATTTTCTGGAAGGGGAGTATTGGGTCATTATTATTTTTTCAAATAGTGACCAAATTAGAAGAGGTTTTTTAGTGTGCCTGAAACATAAAGCGAAAAACCACAGTCATTATACAATTGGAGGGATACTTGAAAAGAAAAAAGCTTTTCTTCTAATAGTATAATGATATATGATGTTCCGACCCGTGTTCCTAATACACATAAAAGAATCTCCCAGTTTAGGTCAAGTAAACCTTTTATTTTGTTGTTTACTCATATTATCGTTGTTATTAATATTGCATGCATGCATATCTGTAAACATTGGCAGGTCAATAAGATTAAAGAAAGAAAATCTGAAAAGAATTTTGCAAACACAACACATGGGAGTTCAATTACCTCAACTCCTAATCGACATTGGTCGGAGGATGTGCCGAAAGTGATCTCCAAGAAAAATTCATACGTTGGCGTGGAAGAAAAGCGAGGTGTGGTGCTCCCGAAGGTGTCACCAATGGCTTCACCATTACTAGGTAATGAAGAAAATGATGAGAAACATGACAGTCAATATTGGAGAAGCAAAGGCCGACGTAAATTATCTCGTGTTTTGAAGGCGATTTTGTTCGAGACATCTTTGGTGAGTTTATTTTCACTTCAATCTCTCTTTTGTTGGGTTTTTTTTTTTGTTAGTTTTCTAGTTTGGTTTCTCTCCACAAATTTTTTCTTCTCTTCAAACCCTACTTCTTGCTTTTGCAACCATATTACGTCTTTTCTTCTGAAATTCTATTATGTATTTCACCTTACTCTAGCCGTCAACTTTGTACAGTAATTGCTAACTCTAGCTTTCTCCATGATGCCATTATGATATCAATAATATAGATGAAATAATGACGAGATCAAGTATCTCATAATTAAAAGGGATAGTCTATGAGGTAACGAGAGACACAAAGTGATAGTCTATAATCTTAATATGTCCTATGATATTGTACTCACTCTTACGTACATTTATCACTATTGATAGGCCAAGAAGATTCAAAAAAGAAAGAACAGAAATAAACTTGGAAGAAATGAGAGTTCAAAGTACAACTCCAAGGAAGATGACCCAAGAGTGATGTCTGACACTGCTTCTTCTTTAACTAACTGTTCTGTCTTCATTTCATCTTCTGTAAACTCTTCATCAAGTTCATTATCGCAAACATCCAATTCAAGCATCAGGTCTTTGTCCAAGAGGATCAAATCTCTTCGATCAAGCTCATCGCATAATTTTAAAGCCAATTTGAAGTACTTGTCCAGCAAATTTCGACCAACTTCGACTAATACCAGTTCAAGATCTAATTCTGCTAAAAACAAGTCGTTTGGAGCAAATACAAATGCTTCAAAAGAAAGGCAAGGGCAACAAGACCTAGATGTAACCAGGATTGAGAAGAACAAGTACAAAAAAGGATGTTATAGATCCATCGCGAGTTTGGGTTTCCTGCTCATGGGTTTGTTGGGTTTGATATTTTACGGTAAGATTTGTGCCATTTTATGCACCTTGGTGTCGCTCTTTAGTGTGCCTTTTTGGTGTACCAGTGTTGGACAACATCATGGTTCAACAAACAAGATTGACAAGAAGAAATTCATCATTGGAGGATTACTACCAAGAGACTCGAACAATTCACTGCAAGTGACAAATTAAAGTTGATTGGTTCATTTGATCATCACATTAATTTGGTTCTAATTATATATTTTGGTGCTATTTTTATTTTTAATTTGTTTTTATAAGAGGATCATATTAGAGATAAACTAATCTCTAGCTTGTATAAATTTCTTTTGTTTCAATTGTTCTCCAAAAACTCGTATTAAATTGAATTCAACCTTGCAAGTGCACGAATCGTATTATTGTATAGCTTATGCAAGTGCCAGTTCTTTAATTTAAGTAACTAAACTAACATGGATGTAATTGATGGGTTTGTGTGGCTTTCGACGGAATCAGATTCTCTCCAAATCTATACTTCTATAGCCTAAAGATCAAATAATCCGAACATTTAAAATTTGATCTTACTGCCAAAAACGGAGAAGTTAGGGAAAATTTATGAAAACTACAATAGCTTTTTACTGCAAGATTAAAATTTAAAGGCCACGACTATTTGATCGTCAGGCTGTGAAGGTGGTAAATCCGAAGAGGATCTGCTTCACTTTTCTACTAATCTTGTTTGGAAGCGTTCTTGAGGTCACGTGCGGGTTGAGTTCTGAATTCCCGGCAAAACGGAATCAAGCGAGCGACAATGGTGGCCAAGCTCGTTCTCAGACCCCCTCACTCTCTTCCCCTCTCTACTCTCCCCTCAAAATTCCTCATCTTCCCCAAAATACCCTCCCTCCCCAAAAGATTCCTCATCGTCTCCCTCTTCTCCGCCACCGCCGCCGCTCAAGCCCATGCCCAAATTTCAAACCCAAACAATTCCTCATATTTCTACGGACCCTCCCTCCGCAAGGGCACCCACCCCTTAACTCTCCGGTCTCACCCTCCCTTCACGAAAACCGAGGACGACTACGACGACGACGATTTGTTCAACGAAGAGAACTTCAGTAGGGTTTTCGACATCGCGGCGCTTCGAGTCCCTGCAAAAGACTGTTTCGCCCTCGAGAGCCGACTCCGGGGCCACTTGCTGAACTGGCCTCGCATCCGCAACATCGGCAGAGTCCCCGGCGACGAGGTGGAAGCCGAGCTCGCCGAGCTTCTCGCCAATCAGGGAAGAGACCTCGAAGACGAAAATGCCCTTGCCTCGTTGAATCGCCGAATGTACGGGAAATCGGAGGGCGACGGCGAGCCATTGAGTCCGGTTCTGTACAGGGAGAAGCTTGCGAAGACCTTCGATTCGCGGGGGTACGTGAAGTTCCGAAACCTTGCGAGGATGTCGAGGCCGAACCAGAGGAAGAAGAGGGGGGATGAGGAAGGTGAAGGGGGTGAAGGGGGTGAAGGAAAGAAGAGATGGGGGAAGAGCGAGTTTTCGGTGCTGGAGGTTGTGGATGACGAAGAGGGTGAAGGAGAAGGGGAGGACTTGAAGGGTTTGTTGGGGGATGAGTTTGAGGGCAGGAGGAAATGGAGAGGACCCACACGGTTGCTGCTATTGGATGAGCGGTACGCGAAAAAAGGGGTGGAGGAGTTGCCTGAGGCAATCAAGGTGTTGTTTTGATTCACATTTGCTTATTGAATTCGAATAATATCTGTTAGTTTTCGTTTCTAACTTAGGAGTGGTAGTGAGTTTTTGTTCTTGTAATGTGATTGGAAATTCTACAGCTTTGGTAGGCTTTGTATCAGAAAAGAGTGTTTCTTTGCCTTTGCGTAATGGGACAGGCTCATGATTCAAAAATGTGAAGCATTCCCTCGGTTAGAGTCAGTAGCATATGGGAATTCTTTACCTTGTTAGGAACCTTTTGAGAGAATCGAACTTAAATTGTTGCTCTTGATTGTTGCAAGACGCACTATTTTATGAACTTGCAAGATGGTGCTCTTGTTATCTGTATGACTTTTCGTTTTAAGGGTAGTCTTGACCCATTTAAGAGAGTTGTGAATCATGGCCATTTAAATGGAAGGGGGAAGGGTCCCCTTAGATCCCAATTATCTTTTGGTTAGGTCTGATGCATGATATGCCTGGACAAATATTTGTGATTTTGTTGCATCTGCTAGGCAGGGGAATTAACATTCAAACCAATTTCCTGTATATGGAAGAATTTTCTCTGTAAATTCTGGTGCGTCACATGACTCATTTCCCTTATGGCCTAATACTACATTGGCTTGTGACACCATATTCTATTGTCTAATGTTCTTGCCCTATCCTTTAGGTGGCAATGAAAGAAAATACCGGGACAAGTATGAGGCCCGCTTTTGAGCTTGTGAGATGCAAACTGACTGTTTTTTACGAGTACTGGCAGATGAATGAGGTATTTCAACCAAGGATATCTTAGGTGTGTTTTATTTAGTCTGCTATCTTATTTTCTTATTCCAGATTACTTCCATCTGCTGTGGCAGTAACCCAATTTTATTTACGCTGACACCAAGTTGAACTATAAAACCTAATTGAATGAAAAAAACTAGCTAATTTGTTCCTCATTTGAAGGATTTTTCTGAGTTTTATATCATGTACTGGTTAATTTCGGTCCAAAAACTTATGCATATCAATTGAATGTTTCATGATTAGCTTCTGTGTACGCTCTTATATTCCATGATTGACTTTGAAAAGACTTTGTTCTAGGAATGTATTTATGATTGAATGTGTACATCGGATAAAAGTGAGGCACCAAAGAAAGCTGAAAGATAAAAAAAAAATCTGTGGGTTTAACTTTTTTGGCAGATATTGGAGGCATTGCTGCCTGAAGGTATAATTGTTCCTTCAGCCTTTGAAACAGTCGGGCATATTGCACACCTAAACCTGAGAGATGAACATTTACCATACAAAAAGCTTATAGCAAAGGTACTCAATTCTTGAATATCTTTCAGTTTCTGTTTTCTCAATTTGCTGCTCAATCACTATGTTCACTAATAACGGAAGAAAACCTTCCTTTTTACAGGTGATTCTTGATAAAAATAAACCAAAGATTCAGACGGTTGTCAATAAAATTGATGCCATTCATAATGACTACAGAACGATGCAACTTGAAGTTTTAGCTGGGAATCGTTCCCTTGTGACTACCGTAGTTGAAAATGGGTTGCGCTTTCATGTTGACCTAGCAACAGTGTATGTTCCATTCCGTAGCTTGCAAGAAAATGAAAACTCCAATTGAATTTTTGAATGACTGTCTTACTAATGGGAAACTGATCGGTTCTATGCTAATTATGCTACTATGTAATATTCGGATATTTTGTTGATAACATTCTCATCCCCTATCTCGTGAGTTTATTATTTCACACTGCTAGGCGCTTGTTTATGGACATGGGACAAGATAGTTGGGATCATGATGTTAGTCGACGCCAAAGTTGGTTTGGTTGTAGATTTAGGGGAAGGGTTTTTTTTATTTTTTTTTTAAATTTTTTTTTGGGGTGGGGCGCTTGGGTGTTAGTGTATAGATGCAAATTGACTAGAAGATCATTATTATTCATAGTTGTCAATAAAAACTCAGATTCAGAGGTGAAATTAATGTGAACCATAATCATTGTGCTGAAATTATTTCAATGACTTAGTGTTTCCTCCTTTCTTTTGTTCTAAGTAGTAGCTGGTGTTTATTTTATGAAAATGAATGACTGGGAAGGATCAGTCTCATGTTTCTTTTGGTGCAGGTATTGGAATTCCAGGCTTGCAACTGAAAGACAAAGGCTTGTAAACAGCTTTACACGGAAAGATGTTGTGTGTATGTCCACATTCTGTGCATCTTAAAAGATATTTTATGCTGTCTGGGCCTTTGATAATGTCAATATTGCTTCTTCTTTTTTTCTGTTTTTTTCTTTTTTTCTTTTCCGGAGGGTGTTTTCCTGGGCCTTTGATAATGTCAATATTTCTTTGCTGTTGACAGGTGATGTTTTCACTGGGGTTGGCCCAATAGCAATGTCTGCGGCAAGGATTGTAAAACGAGTATACGCCAATGATTTGAATCCCAACGCAATTGAATATCTGGAAAGAAATAGTGTCATCAACAAACTTGAAAGGAAGATTAAGGTATGAAAGATGTAATTGCAATATGATGATAGTATCTAAAAACAGTTGTATTTTTTTTCATATTTTGATTGAGAGGATTCATGAGAGATACAGCACAAACTTTTTTCCCAAAAAAAAGATGCAGCATGTAGATTCTAACAAAACACTGGCCAAATATTGATGAGTTTAATTTGATTAATGATGCAATACTTGTTAGCTTATTTGGTGCAGATCTTAGTAAACACAATCTATTTTTATGTTGATTAAAATTCTCATAGAGCTTGGACTTTAAACTGGTACAAATAGTTCTGGTTGATCAAAGGAAAAAGGACAAATCTAAAGTTAATTGTATTGTAAATTCACCAGCTTACGAATATAGCAGATTTTGTGACTTAGTAACTGCACCCACTCACCAAATTTTTTCAAACTTTCTCTTCTTCAATTGTTATTTTGTGGACTCTCCATGAATAGGATCATAGTTTTTATTTTATATTGCATCTGTTTTATTTAAGAAACTGGTGTAAGCTATGCAGAAGGCAGTAGCCTTTGCCTTCATATGCCCCTTATCTATCGTGGTTGATCACGTTAGCAACAAATTTTCCCTTGGATTTATTTATTTATTTTTATATGGATGTTTGACTTGAAGAATAAAATGGTATGCTTCATTAAGGATCTGTTAACCGTTTACCACTCACTAGGTCTTCAACATGGATGGAAGGAGGTTCATTGGTGCTATGTTTGCAAGTGATAAGGCTAAGTCCATAACTCAAGTGGTAATGAATTTGCCAAATGATGCTGCGGAGTATCTTGGTGTGTTGGACTTATTCCCCTTTTGCTTATTGATTGCAATTAATTTTCATCCCTTTAACTATTGGTTTGTGTGGTTACTCGTTTATACTTCGTGATAGTTTATTATTTTTCCGCTTGTCAACCTGCAATAAGTAATACGTGAAGGATGGAAGGGAAAACTAACTAATTCTTTGTTACTAAAT
The DNA here is from genome assembly GCA_028566515.2 of Pyracantha coccinea. Lineage (NCBI taxonomy): Eukaryota > Viridiplantae > Streptophyta > Magnoliopsida > Rosales > Rosaceae > Pyracantha > Pyracantha coccinea. Next base: position 1,019,379 of record JAOTRO020000012.1, on the reverse strand, counting down.
AGAGTGATCACCTAGTTCTTGGGCAATCGGGTTATATTTTGGGCTAGTTGGGTCATCTAGGGATTCACTTTTCTAGAACCTATTGAAGGAAGAGACGACTTAGTTGATGGCCACTGCTGTGCTTGAAAGAGTAGTGGACGATTAGATCAGTTGGTTTCTGAAATTGTTCAATTTGGATTGCTTAGACTCTATTTCTCACTCACTCTGTGAATTACCTTATGAACAGATGCATTTCGGGGAATATTAGTAGATAGACCAACGGAAGAAGAATTTACCTTGCCAATGATCCATGTTTATGGATTCTCCAAAGCTCAAGATCCGGAGTTCGACTTTCATCAGGTACGGTGCCAAATACTCTCGTGTTTGTGTTATTCGGTTTATTTCTTAATGTTTACCTTCATCAAGTTTTAACTCTTACCTCATCCTTTCTTTTTCCCCAACTAATGCAGAGAATAAGAATTGCGCTCTCAGAAGCGGCAGTTGATGTAGAAATGCATAGGGTACGCCTTGTTGCACCAGGAAAATGGATGTTGTGTGCATCATTCATCCTCCCTAAGAGTGTCGCTTATGCAAAACCAACTTTGGATATGTAAATATAGGTAAAGTTTTATAGCGCATGAGCATCGTACACCCTCGAGTTTTGTACATAAACTATGTTGCTTATCTACGCGGATACACTTAGGTAGGGAACTTAAGAGATATTGGTTTATCCCACCATTTTGAAATCAAAATTTGTCATCTTAATTTCCATTAATGGCGTTGTTGAAATTCAATTTTGGTCTCAAAACATAAATCGTTACTCGCATTTGCTAGCTGTGGGAGCAAACAAACATCTCCTACTTTCAGATGATTTCTCTCTTTAAGTCTATTGCTGCAGAAACCTCCCTTATTTCTGTGGGTCGTATTCCACATAAGGAGGAGAAGAGAAGATCAGAAGTGAAGAATCTTGCTGCCCAAATTGGTAGTTTTCCAAATTAGGAGAAAGAAAGGAAAAAGAATCTTGCATAACCCATGGGTTTTTCATTTTACCTCACTTCTTTGTCCTTGACTAAACTTTGGGGTTTACGCAATGTACTAGTCCGTCTCCTTATACTCAAGTTTGAAGAATGATTTACATTAAATGGGTTACGGGTTTACAGTCATATGGTATCCCTTTCCAACAATGCATCATGTGTATCTTTTTCTTTACAGTATTATTGGATTTAGACGTCACGTGGTAGTGAACCGGTTTCATATAAGTTTTTCACCAAATTTGAATTTGCTTTCCGTATATTATATTAGATTAGTTTTGAATATCATCTTGTCAAAAAGAAAGAAAGAAGACGATGATTAGAAATATTAAACCATGTATAGACTATTCGAACAAAAAACATGAACCGTCCATATTTTCAAACCACAAAAGGGCATCACATTATTTCAAAATAAAAACTGACAGTTAATTTAGATTTTGTCAAAATAGAAACTATAAATATCTTGAAATTAGAAATTAATTAGTCATATTGCTTAATTTAATAAATAACTAGCATTTGTCCACACATTTTGTGTGTATGAACATATTTTTTTAGAAAATGAGAAGGAGAGAGAGAGAGAGAGAGAGAACGTGGAGGAGTGGGAGATTTTTGTTTTTGG
>JAOTRO020000012.1:997210-1007943 GCA_028566515.2 Pyracantha coccinea | reverse complement strand
AATTGGGCTTGAGGCCCAAATACAAAGCCCAAAGACTTGAGGCCCAAGTACGAGGCCCATATAATATGGTACAAACAGCGTTTATTTTTACAATTGATTCGTGCGCTTGTGAGTTTAATTTGGTTTAAATTAATCTACTATTTAGGTTAGTTTAAATTCACATCATGTCTAGTATGCATTCAAAAGCTTCCGGAAGACAGACTAGAAATACCATCTGTGCTTCTCATGTTAAGCAATGAGGAACCAACATTGCCCCAACCAAAGGAGCCTGGATTATTCGTAAAAAGAAGTTCGATGGGCATTGATTCCTTAAAGGGCGAAGGAGGAAGCCATACCCAAAATACTATTACTCTTTCGACCATGGTAGCTAGATAATTGAAGCATCAAGACCCTTGAGTGATTAGTTATTGTGGTGAGCATGCCACTATCAGGCTATTAGCATTGAAAAATGCCTAATGGATTGTATGACTAGTAGAAAACTTGTCGCGCAAGAAGAAACCTAACTTCTAACCAAGCCGCTGAACAGTGAGTGGGCAACTTGTACGACTAATAGAAAACTTGTCTCGATAAGTGTCTGCTAGATCTTGTAATCGTATTGCGCACGAGTAAGCTGAGTTTGCTTCTTTTTTCTGGTTTTGGATTATGTGGTTTGATGGAGAAGGAGCTAGGGTTGCTATCATAGTTGATAATGTAGTGATTTATTGTGAAAATTTGGGAAAACGGTCAACTATGTCAAGGGAGCTGAGTTTTGGAAAGAGTCAAATAGATGGGTAAATACTTACATATACAAGACCAGTGGCATTCTAATGCAGTTCCGTATAAAATGGAGGACAAAATTTTGTTCTCCAAGCCAACAAGACTTGGTAAAGAAGAAAACAACACATAACGCAAACGTTTTTTTTTTTTTTTTTTTTTCATACAACCATATGAAGGATGAAGAAATTGAATATATGATCTCGTGTGTAAAGGAGCTACAACGAAACCAGCTTCGTATAAATAGACACAAAATATGAGCATTATGAAGATGTGAGAGATTAAGTCATATGATCTATGCCACTGAGAAAAAGTTCCACACATCTTTTATATAATATCTCAAACTATATTTTCTACAAATTGCTCTGACCATGTGTATAAATATGCAATATATATTATCTTTTCCCAATAGTCCATCTTCTGCATTTTCCTTGTCAATTATACGGTCAATACAAAGACTTTGTTGGAAAATTAATATGTGATCGGAAATTTTTTGAATAATGGACACCCAATCGTTTGTCAATAAAAAACCTGCAAGGTACAAAGTAATCAGTCTCCTTCACTCTTCTTGACAAACGACACAGATGAAGGGCCTTCCCTTTTTCATCTTCTTTGCCTCTCTACTCCAATTTTTAGTCTTACGGTTGTCCACAGCAACTGATACCATATCTGCATCACAATCCATCAATGGCTCTAATACCTTAGTTTCTTCAGGCCAAAGCTTCGAATTAGGACTCTTCCAGGTGGGTAATTCTAAAGCCTGGTACTTAGGAATATGGTTTAAGAACTTACCACATACTGTTGTATGGGTTGCCAACAGAGAAAACCCTCTTCCGGATTCATATGGAGCCTTGACATTAACCAAAAATGGAACTGTGGTCCTTTTCGACCAAATGAACAACACTATTTGGTCCACCATTTCTTCCCAAGTAGCAGAAAATCCTGTTGCACAGCTTTTGGAGACCGGAAATCTCGTTGTTCGAGACAAGGCTGCAACAGATTCCGACAGTTATGTATGGCAAAGTTTTGATTTCCCATCAGACACTTCGTTACCAGAAATGAAGATTGGGTGGAACTTCAGAACAGGTCTTAACAGATTCTTGACTTCTTGGAAAAACGCTAGTGATCCATCTCTTGGAGAATATACTTATGGGATCGATCCTCTTGGATTGCCTCAACTCGTAGTTGCCAAAGGAACAGAGAAATTGTACCGCACGGGGCCTTGGAATGGTCTTCGATTTACTGGCTTTCCTAGTTCTTCAAACAAGCTCATTGTGAAACCGATATTTGTCTATGATACCAATGAGTTATATTACATGTACATGGCTACTGATATTATGACAGGAGTAAAGCTTACTGAGTCGGGTTTAGCCCAGCGGGTGGTGCTCAACAGAGGGAGCACTGAATGGGCTGTTATGTATACTCTCCAAAATGATAGGTGTGATAATTACAGGGAGTGTGGAGCAAATGGTTTTTGCAAAATTTCCAATTCACCCCCTTGTGAGTGCTTGCAGGGTTATGTTCCAAAATTGCAGAACGAATGGGAGGTGCTTAACTGGACAAGTGGGTGCATAAGGGAAACATCACTGAATTGCCAGAAGGATGATGGGTTTTTGAAAGTTCCAAATGTGAAATTGCCGGACCTGTTGGATTTTCAGTTGAACAAGAGCATGAGTGTGAAACAATGTGAGGCAGACTGCTTAAAGAATTGTTCTTGTGTAGCTTATACTAATTCAGATGTCAGGAATGGAGGGAGTGGCTGCCTTATGTGGTTTGGTGATCTAATTGATATGCGAGAGTCCATTGAAGAAGCTAGCCCGGAACACATATATATTCGAATGCCATCTTCCGAACTAGGTAAATGATCAGTTTTCATTAACAATGTTATCTAGCTAGGTTCTGCAGCCCTCTTTTATTAAGTTCAAAGATTTATTGCTTACAATTTGTATGTCACAATGCTATATTTATTTTAAAAAATCCTTATTTAGGCATCAATTTAAGCATGCCTAGTTGTAATACACCAAACCAGACCACAATAGAATAATTTGGAGATTTACTTAATAAGTCAGCATAATCTGTAATTTAATTTCTCAATGTTATTTACTACATGATCTCTAGGTAATTCCACACAGAAGGATAAAAGAGTAGTGCTGATCTCGGTCATATCTGCAGTTTCTGCGCTTCTTTTCCTGGGATTTACGTGCTTTTTGCGCCTAATAATTCAGAAGAAGAGAGGAAAGAAAAGTGGTAATGCATATACTTTAGAATTCAAATTCATCCGTTGATGTTGCTTTATATCATAATCTTTTCTTCCTCTTGTTTTTTCTATTTTATAGGCTCAACATCTCCTAAGGACTTGGAATTGCCACTCTTTGATTTTGAGGAAATCGCAACTGCCACCAATAACTTCTCTTTCAGAAACAAACTCGGAGAGGGAGGGTTTGGTCCAGTTTACAAGGTAACAACGTTATAGCTGACATATTTAATACGAACTGAACTAAATATTTTCCTCTAAATTTTCAGGGGAGCCTAAGACAAGATGAACTAATAGCAGTCAAGAGACTCTCAAAAGATTCTGGGCAAGGTATCGAGGAGTTTAAAAATGAAGTTACGATGATAGCCAATCTTCAACACTGGAATCTTGTGAAACTTTTGGGATGCTGCATTGAAGGAGAAGAAAGGATGCTTATCTATGAGTACTTGCCAAACAAAAGCTTGGACTGCTTTATTTTCGGTCTAACACTCTCCTTTCGGATTAATTACGTAACTAAAATTTGATTTTACTACTTTGTAGTGCAGTTTATGGAACTAAACAGTCCTATGCAGCTCTCTTTATATCATAGAGGAGGAAACTTGAACAAAAATTAAATCATGTGCAGATCAAAACCAAAAGGTGCTTCTGAATTGGCAAAAGCGATATGACATTATCATGGGAATCGCACGAGGACTTCTCTACCTCCACCAAGACTCAAGAGTAAGAATCATTCACCGGGATCTCAAGAGTAACAATATCTTACTTGACCATGAGCTGAACCCCAAAATTTCTGATTTTGGAATAGCAAGGATTTTCGAACGCAATCAAACTGAAGCGAAAACAAAACGTGTAATTGGAACATAGTGAGTTATACTAACATAGACCATGAATCTTCATTTCTCTAACAGAAAGGAAATGTCTTCAATGGTACTTAAGTAATGTGTTTTTGCATGCAGCGGATATATGTCTCCAGAGTACGCAATTGATGGGAAGTTTTCAGTGAAATCCGATGTTTTCAGTTTCGGAGTGCTTTTGTTAGAGATAATTAGTGGCAGAAAGAACAGAGGATTTCATCATGCGGATCACAATCACAGTCTTTTGGGACATGTAAGTATTTTATGCTTAATTATATTTGCGTCTTACTAATTTCAAACTTTCATTTTTTCATGTGTTTTACTAAATCAATTTAATTTTCAATTATTCCAGGCATGGCTACTGTGGAACAAAAACAAGGGTTTGGAAGTGGTAGATCAATGCTTAGAGTACTCATGTGTTGAGTTTGAGGTGCTAAGATGCATTCAAGTGGGTCTACTATGCGTTCAAAAGCTTCCAAAAGACAGACCAGTAATGTCATTGGTGTTTCTAATGTTAAGCAACGAGGCAGCGATATTGCCACAACCGAAGGAGCCTGGTTTCTTCACAGAAAGAAGTTCCATGGACATCGAAGATACCTTAGCCGGCAAAGGTAGAAGTCAGACAGGAAGCACAATCACCCTTACAACAGTGGAAGCTAGATGATTAACATATGTAGACATGGATTCGTACTTTCTGGTATTTTGACATGGATGCTGATTCATTTGCGTTTAGTCAGTAACAGAAAGACTCACCTGAGTGAGACGTTGATTGAGAAATATAAAATCTGAAATTTTATTCAGACTTAGTATTGTTTATCAGGACTGTAAGAGTAAGGCCAAATAATTGAATATCATATAGTTAAAGGATTGCTTGTAATGTCAAATAATTCAATTCTAAACTGAAAAATAATTCGATTGCACTATTTTCTCTGCAGTTTTTCGTTTTGACAAGTATTTCCTCCATATTTCAAACTAACCAGGTAGCATCCCTTTCCGATGCCAGCACCGTGTGGGGCAAAGGACTTTGACGGCCAAGAGCTTGCAGCGGGCATGAGAGTTATACATGTCAAGCGACATGGCCTGGTAGGAGAAGGCATCATCTATGTTCAACAACTTGGGGTTGGGGACTCCTTAGTTGGAAACTCATACTATGTTACTAGTGATTGAAGGGTCGTCTTCACATCAGTTGAAATTGAAATGCTAGTAGTCAATACGGGCCCGGAAACCTGAATTCAGGGCCGATTAGGGTGTGATTGGTGAGTGTTGTCGCCAATGACGCAAGACATTCATGTTGCTTCAATCCTTGTCATAGAGACGGGTTGCGGCGCACATCGATACTTCCCCACCTGATCACCAGTGCAATCAACAAGTGTATGGTTTTTATGCAAAAGACCTCAGTACAACTAGACGTAAAACCATTATGCTTCTTTTTATTTTCTTTTTTTCTTTATGATAAGGGAGTTCAGCTAAGACACACAATAGGCAGCCTAATTTGGTATTGAATTCGTCATCCACGAGATTCGAACCTAAGACTTCCCACTTCCAAGTGAAGAGAAATACCACCAGACTGTAGTATTGAGTGACGACAAAAGGGCACTTTAATACATAAGAACAGTTCAAGAATTTATCAACTATCTTTCTTCTAAAGAATCATTCAAAGTGGAATGGCATGGGAAATGAAATGTTAGTAGTTCTTATGCCTCAAGTTATATACTTGTATATATATGTATCTTGCGATATCAACAATTCTCATAATTCTACATGGTATTCTGAAATAAAAGTCTAAATTATCAAGGAGAGAAGCGGGCTGCAAAGGCCAAACATTAAGGTCCAATACTTCCCATTTTCTAGCCAAACAACATAGAATGAAGCCATTTTCTAGCCAAACATTAAGGTCCAACACTTCCATAGCAACAATTTGCTCCTCATGAGCTCGAACGGAAGAATGAAAGCCCGATACAGTCTCTTCTATAAGACGCATCAACAAAATTGGGTACCAAGTCCTACCATGTAAAGCTACTATTCATTACACCAAAATTAGCAAAAGCATCCGCCAAACAATTCCCTTCCTTGAAAATATGTTAAAAACACAAATGCAAGCGAGCACTATGCCATAAACAATTTGCCCAAGAAACTTTAAGAAACCATGGAACATCCATGGAGTGAGTTGATAATAGGCTGATGATATGCATATAATTTGTCTCTAACCAAATGTTATGCCCTTCTTTATCCCATGCAATCTGAATTGCCTCGATGACAGCCACAATCTCCACAACAACTGCACTTGGATAAGAAGACGAAGAGGCAAACACTCCTAAAAAAAAGACCATTGGAGTCACAAAAAACACCACCACTACCCACCTGACCATTCCCTTTACAAGACCCGTCTGTGTTAATGTTAATCCACCCAACAGGAGGCGGACGCCAAAACACAGGCACAAAACTAAGAGCATCCAAAGAAAGGGATGAAATTCTTAACATGGAGAATATGGGAATCGATACACAACTAGTGAAAGAAGAAAAACAAATAGAAGTTGATTCCCTCCAATGACGTAAAAGACGACGTTGGGACTCGACAATACTAAAACTTTTGTTCTCAAACCTGATCTTGTTCTTTCGTGCCAAAGCCACCAAAAGAAACTGCAAATAACCAAGAACCAAAGTTTCCAAACAGATGTGGGGACATGATCTTTTTCTCCAAAGACAATTTGTAGTCAACAAAATTCTTACCAAGTCATTTAGAGGTATTGGTTTGGCAGAAGTACCAATATCACATATTTGGTGCATTTTGTTGAATTTTGACGTAGACTGACATAAGTGACTATATGTAAATTAACATTGAATATGAGTAGAAAATTAGCAATATTTGTATTTTGGTGGTAAGTTCCGAGCACAACGGGGAAAAGAGTCCAACCACAACGGGAACGGGAAAAAAAACCAAAGCAAGTTTCGGCAAAGCGTCATATAACAAAAAAACAATGGCGCAAAAATTTCGTATTGTATTTTCAAGATCAGAACCGTCTATCTGCCATAATACAACGGTCATATGGTTTCAAATTTGGTTAATTTTTTATAGAAATGATCTTTGAGAGAAGACCTAAAAGATAGACAGTTTGGATCGTGGACATACATTACGAAGTGAGTCCCATAAAAACTTATGTCAAAAGTTGTGTAAAAAAAATGGTATGCACTTCCTTTCGTTTTGGGGGAGGGTAGGGTGGAGAAGCTTGCTATTTGGTGGATTGCAAGAGTTTGCTAATACTACTCTTCTGTCAGTAAAGCTATATGTTTTGTTGTTTGTTTCTGAAAGAAATTAGCAAACAAATATTCTGTACTTAAGTATAGGATACTGATTCTTTCAATGTGTCCTGTCCTGGCTTCTTTTATGTGAAATTTGACTTATTTGTTCGAGATTGGATTTCTATTGTATGCTCTATCATACTTGGACTCCAAGTCATTTCGCTGCTATCTTGTTGTGAAAGATTCCCTGTAGTCGCAGCTGCGTTGCTTCCATATGTATGTTGGTTCTACTAAGTTTCTAACAACTGCTTGTGAATTTCTGATAAAATGGTTCTTGAAATTCATTTATTTGAGTTGGTGGTACTGCGAACTGTTTCCTTCCTCAAATTAGATAACTAGACAAAGGTTTCTGTTGACAGTTATACCAATTGAATTGCAGTTCGATTATTTGGTATTATCTAATGCTGAATTCTTTACTGATGGCAGAGTAAATTCGAGTTTCAGCTGAGACTTCAATAGTTTATAGAGTTGGTAGGAGCTGAAAATAACTTGCGAGCGATCACATATGCTCAAAAATACCTAGCACCACCATGGGGAACTACTCAGATCAAATAATTGCAGCGGGTCTTTGTAGCAGTAGCTTATAAGAGTACTACAGAATGTGCTACGTACAAGGTGATCCATTTTTCCCCTGATTGGGAAATTCTTTTACGGAGTAATTTGAAGCTTTGGCAGCATTATAGGTTTTTACTTATCTGAAATTAAGTGTGCCACAGTTTTTGTTGGAATAGACATACTGATATTTGAGGCCTGTCTGCTCTTAAAACCCCGTATCCTCTAACAGTTGTTTATCGATCTGTAGTTTACTGTTTTCCACTTATCTATTAATCAGGAGTGTTCTAGGCTTGGTACAATCGAGTTCACTTTATATGGAGTTGAACTTGACTCCCATAGCTTCTTTGGCTTTGAGCTGCATCGTTGCCTATGTGACCTGCAGAACAAAACTCTAGAGCAGGAGGGTGAAACAGCTATAGCATATGTACATACTTATGTGATTGAAATAGTGAAGCAAAATTTTTGTATATGGAATGAAGTTTTGACAATGCTTACTGTGTATTTCGTTAGTTGTGGAAATTTAGTATTTTCGTCCATTTCTTTGTAAGGGTTTTATGTCATAATCTCTAGAGTCATTAGGTGATCGTGGTTTAGCTCCCTTATTGGTGTTTTGGCACTTCACATTCACCTTGAGCACATGACCGCTTGCATTGCAGCTGTTAATTGCATTTAGATATTTCGTTTTGCCTTGACCTGATTCAGATACTGTTATGATGATGATTGCACCAAGGAGGATCCGCTATCACAGGAGGGTTTCCGGAAACTAGCCCTGCCCTTACCTTATTCTAAGCAGCATCATTCGAAGCTTGTTTGCTACATAACTAAGGAACTAATGGACACAGAGAACCCACCGCAAGTCTTGCCCAACGGCTATGTCTACAGCACTAAGGTTCGAATGCGTTTTTTGTAGTAAAAACAAGATCTTTGTTAATTCAGTCTTGAAATATTATTCTTGGTCTATGTTTTGGAGGCAGGCTCTTGAAGAAATGGCGAGGAAGAATGATGGTAAGATTACTTGTCCAAGGACAGGATTGGTCTGCAATTTCACAGATCTGGTGAAGGCATATATATCATGAATATACATATTATTGCCCTTTTAAATTATTCAAGTTCGTTATTAATCTGTAATTCTGGGATTTCTAACTGTCAAAATATCCTCCTCTCTGTCTCATGTATATAAAATCCGTTCCTGCCGGACGTCCGGCTCATTCCTCAACTTGGATGTTGGTATTACTGTTGGGGGTTTGAAGCATGTACATATATGCAGAATTACTTTCCAGAATTTATTTTCTAGTTGCTGAACATAAGACATTCCACACTTGTTAATATTTCAATTAATTTACTCCTCTACTGCTTTGAGCTGTAAAAACTAATTCAATTAATTTACTCTCTACTGCTTTGAGCTGTAAAAACTAAGTCATGGGAAACCATGTTGACGGGCTCTAAACCCAACTTGCTGGGTGAAGTAGCTCCACAATTCCAAAGATTCATACATTTGTTATATAGTTTAACGCCAAATATTAGAAATTGATTTCAAATTTTGTAAATATCGTCATTTTTTTTTTAAAATACAAGCGATATTTAAACCGGGACATCCTATGAAATTAGTGTGGAACTAGCGGAAATGCCTTTAAAATCCAATAAAATTTAAATTTGATCCATCCGTTAAAATTTATCTCAAGCGTGCTGAAGAAGAAAAGTAGTGTGAAAATAATTTCTCGTGTTTAAATAGAAAGTTTTATAAACTAAAGTATTACTAAAACGGATTTTCTCTTTTTCTTGAATCAGATAAGGTAGGGCAGACAAAATCGTTGTTGGTTATGATGATGAGTAGGTGGCTTGTAGATAGCATGTCAATGTTGCTACGCCAAGTACAAATCGTGTTGTCCACCTGAGTAACGTAGTTATCTTTTCGCCAAAGCTTACAAGAAAAAGCACAAAAGAAAAAGCCCCATTAAATATGGAGTGTCGGAGGAGGAAAGGATAGTGGGAGACATGCGGAGAATGTATACGAAAGATAAAGTACAAGATGAAGTTAATTGAGAACAATTTTTTGTATTTTGAGCCAAAAATAAGCATTACTTTTCTCCTTCATTTCCTCTATCATTTTAATCCCTTTTTCTTCTCATATATACCTAAAGGGACGGATCTGTAGTACCACTTTTTTTACACAATTTTTGACATAATTTTTTGTGGGGCTCATTTTGTATGTATTTTAATGTTCTGAACCGTCAATCTCTTCGAATTATACCAACAAAATAGCACCATTACAAATCAACTCAAAAGAAAAAAGTTGACTCCATTCAATTATGTCATTGTAGCCCATTTTCTATCTCTTTGGGCATCATTGTCAGGAAGTTTTCAGCTCGACAATCACACCATTACATAGTGTTATTAATTTGGATGTTACAACTTATAATACTAATGAATAACACAATTTTTTCTTTAAAATCAATCAACAATAGTTAAGGTGTCACCGATATATCATATTGATAATAATGAAACTCATATGATATAACGTGAAAAATTGATAATATTACATTACAGTTACAATGAAAAACTTTGAATTAGTAAGATGAGATTCACTTCTATAGTGACATTTGACACTACTATCTGAAAGATTATGCTAGAAAGACCATCTTTTTAAATCATATTTGAAGATGACATAATAATGTGATGGTTGATGATTAAATTCTTTCTTATTTTGAACAAACGATATTATCTCCACTAAAAAGGAGGGGATGAGCTTAACCTTACAATGAGTTAGTAATAATGTAGTTCAAATTCGCATTTGGCGAGAATCGAACCTAAGACATCTCACTTACAAGTGAAAACGAACACCACTAAACCATAGTACTAAGTGACTTATCTCATCTTAACTTCTTTAAGTTTTCTATTCAAAATAAGTCATGTACCTTGCACATAATTTATGTTGTTCAAATTATTTTGGACATTTCAACTCCTCACTCCTCTTCTAACAAATTGCTTCCCCTTCTAACAAGTTGACTTCGAGAATA
>JAOTRO020000012.1:977052-987662 GCA_028566515.2 Pyracantha coccinea | reverse complement strand
CAAGTGTGGTATTGTGAATCTGTGATATTGTGATGAAATTGAAACAGGTGGGCTGTGCAGCCTGTGCTTGTGCAGGCAGTGGCTAGCTGCAATTGCCAATTGTAACCCTTTTTTTTTCTTTATGAAAAAAGGGTGGGCTTACCCTTTAAAGGGTGGGCTTACTCTTTAAAAGCCCAACATTTTGGGCTTAAAATTGTAAAAAGTTATAAAAGCCCAACATTTTGGGCTTCAAGGCCCAATCCCTAAGTTACCCGAAAATCCCAAAACACTTTCGGGAATCCCAAATTTCGAGAAATGAATAGTTTCGGTTCGGTTTCGGGATATAAAATTCCATCCCGAAATATTTTGGTTTGGGAATCGGGTTCGGGGTTTCGGTTTAGGATCCCGACCCGAACCAGCCCTAATCAAGTGTAGTGTACGTGGCCCCATGGTCTAAGGATAGAATTTTGAGTACACCTAATAGCATATAAAATCACTTTCTAGGAAGACCATATTTTTGTACCAAATTAATGTACTATTTAATGTGGCAAATGATATATCCTAGAAAAACCATATACTCACCACAATTATCATTAAATATTTATTATATGCATCATTTATCACTTAAAATCCCACCCCATAATGAGTCAGACTAATCCTTCTTTTGTCATCTACAAACCAACCTTTGATATTATTTTTTATCTAAAGAAACTCTAATTCAAATTTCTTAAATAGTACAAGTAAAAGAAGCCAACTAATATTAATTTAATATTTTGAAGAAGTACCCAAAAAAAATTGGAATTTGTTGTGAATATTCCTGGAATGATTGTGATTGTGTAAATCCTATTAGATTTAGTTAGGGTTTATTCTCCTATTATACCTCATATTCCTTGGGTATAAAGGAATATCCTTATCTATTGTATCTCATATTCCTTAGGGATAAAGGAATATGCTCTCCTCTTCATACTATAAATAAAGGCACATGTAGAGGGAAATAACAACACACACAATTCCCCTACAATTCTACAAACACACATCTCTCTTTTTTGTCTTTCTCTACCGCCGGCCCTCTCTCCCTTTGTCAGACCTGTATAGGCCACAACAAAGATAAGATTAAAAAGGATTCTTGTGGTTGATATTTTGAGAGAAGGCCACCAACAACTGCGACGAATTGACACATATAGTTAATAAGACCCTTGTGTTTTCTCTCTTTAGTCTTCTGGAAGGCCAAAAGTGCGCACGGCTACCCTCTGTTGACTGGTATGCAATTAAGCAGAATTGTTCATCTTTCCGGATTCTGCTACGTTGGCGAAGAGTAAGCAATTAAGCATAATAATATTCCACAATTATTTGTCGTATGCATTTGGATGGAAAATGACTGAATCACAAGTCTTTTTTTTTTCTTCTGATTATATCTTTAACTTGAAGAATACGATTACCATTAGGCATTGAGCTCAAAAACCAAAGGAATTCAATGGGGGGTTTTGGTTTTCTGCTCATCTGTACTAATTTGCTCCTTCTGCTGTCCACAATTTCCTTTGCAGTTGACAGCATTGGTCCATCGCAGTCTATTCGTGATGGCACGACCTTGGTTGCAAAAGGTGGAAGCTTTGAGCTTGGTTTCTTCAGTCCCGGTAGTTCCAAGAATCGTTACTTGGGAATTTGGTATAAGAACATCCCGGTCCAAACTGTTGTTTGGGTGGCAAACAGATGCAACCCCATTAATGATTCTTCCGGCATGTTGATGATAAACGGAAAAGGGGATCTTGTGCTGTTGGGTCAGAATAAGAGTGTAGTTTGGTCAACGAGCTTAGTTGAACAGCCCAAAAGTGCAACGGTAGAGCTCTTAGATTCCGGGAATTTGGTACTAAGAGATGCAGGGGCAGGAATCTATTTATGGCAAAGCTTTGACTATCCATCTGATACGTTGTTACCAGGAATGAAGTTGGGATGGGACTCGAGGACGGATCTAAATCGTAATTTATCAGCATGGAAAAACTCAGAAGATCCATGTCCGGGAGATTTCATTTGGAAAAACTCAGGACAGGTCGAAATGGAAAGTCATACATACCCCGAGGCATATTTTCTTAAAGGCACTGTAAAATACTATCGTTCTGGCCCGTGGAATGGCCTAAGATTTAGTGGTGCACCAGAATTAAGGCCTAATCCACTTTACAGTTTCAACTTTGTGTATAATGACGATGAAGTGTACTACATGTACACCCTTCTAGATAAGTCTGTAATCTCAAGATTGGTTATGAACCAAACCACGAGTACGCGTGATCGCTTAACATGGATTGAAGCGGAGAAAACTTGGAGGGCATATTCAACGGTACCTAGGGACATGTGTGATCATTATGGCCTCTGTGGAGCCAACGGAAATTGTCTCATTGGTGAGAATCCAGTCTGCCAATGTCTAAAAGGATTCAAGCCTAAGTCTCAAGAAAGATGGAACTTGACGGACTGGTCTCTAGGATGTGAGCGCAAGAAGCCCCTGAGTTGCCAGGAAAAACATAAAGATGGGTTTATCAAATTTTCCGGCTTGAAATTGCCAGAAACTACGCATTCTTGGGTGAACAAAAGTATAAATCTGAAGGAATGCAGAGCGAAATGCTTGAACAACTGTTCCTGTATGGCTTATACAAGCTCGGATATCAGAGGAGGTACTGGCTGCGCCATCTGGTACGGTGATCTAATAGATATCAGGCAGTTTCTGGCTTCTGGACAGGATCTATATATTCGAATGCCTGCTTCAGAGTTAGGTAAGGAACTTTGTAACATGAGTTACTTTTGTCTTTCTTTTTATTTTTTATTTTTTCTTTTTTATAATATTTTATTGGCTGCAATTTTAATTTCTCTTTATTGAATCTCACATTCATGATGAAGAAAATGATGATAAAGCGAAGAAAGCAATTATAGTTGGAGTTCTAGCAGGAGTAGTGTTTTCTGGAATGCTGTTACTTGGATATTATTATTACCTTCACCGAAGAAAGACAGAATTAAAAGGTACCCTGACCGTCTTTGCAAATCATTTGTGAACGCTGTTTGATTTTACTTGGATGAGTATTTGAAAGAAGGGAAGCTAGATTTCTTTGGTGTTTCATTTGCGTAGAAGGGATATGCTTAAACTAGTAAATATTTCATCTTCATAGTGCCTATATGAGCCTCAGTTTGCTTACTCTCACTGTAAGCGGATATCTAAATATTCACAGATGTTCGATTGTTGTTGGATGAGTTTACTTTGGTTAGAAGAGATATGGTTAAACTAGTACATATTCCATCAGCATATGTAAGTTTTAGTTTGATAAGACATACTTATACGCTATAGCTTAGCTAAAATTAATCCCATTTCTACTATATGAGAGAAAACAGAAATAAGAGGAAGGGATCAGAACAATGAAGGGGAACCAGAGGGGGAACTGGAGCTTCCGGTCTTTGAACTGACCACATTAGCAAGTGCCACCGATAACTTTTCAAGTGACAACAAGCTCGGAGAAGGTGGCTTTGGACCTGTTTACAAGGTAAATTTTTAATTTTGTTCATAGTAAGGGCCAAATGAACAACGAATTACTTCATTCCAAGTTTCTCAATTTCGAAATACGGTGAATTTCCAGGGGACGCTAGCAGATGGACAGGAAATTGCTGTGAAGAGGCTTTCGACAAGTTCTGGCCAAGGATTGAGTGAGTTCATGAATGAAGTCGTACTGATTGCCAAGCTCCAGCACCGAAATCTTGTTAAGCTTCTTGGATGCTGTGTTCAAGGAGAGGAGAAAATGCTGATTTATGAATACATGTCCAACAAAGGCCTTGATTCCTTTATTTTTGGTTTGTATCTTCGGAACCTTATAAGTTTAGACAGAATTAACTATTATTTTTAATAGCTCTAGAATAATTTCATAAATAGGTTTTGGAGCATTTTTTTATATAGAAATGAAATTCCATTTTTGTTAAACTGCCAGATAAAACCAGAGAAGAACAAGTCTTAGATGGCCTACACGCTTCAACATTATTTGCGGAATTGCTCGTGGTCTGCTCTACCTCCATCAAGATTCCAGGCTAAGGATTATTCATAGAGATCTCAAGGCAAGTAATGTTTTACTTGATAATGAAATGAATCCAAAAATTTCAGACTTTGGCTTGGCTAGAACCTTAGTTGGAGGAGATCAGGCTGGTGGAAATACAAAGATAGTTGTTGGAACATAGTAAGCTTGTATTACCCTATTTCTATGATATACTTCTAATTTTCACCAATGGTTTATTTTGTTCTTACTTCTATACGATGTTTGTACTTTCTACAGCGGTTACATGGCAGCTGAATATGTGGTCGATGGACTATTTTCTGTGAAATCAGATGTCTTTAGCTTCGGTATATTGATGCTAGAGATCATTAGCGGAAGGAAAAACAAGGGATTCTACAATAAAAACAGCCAGAACCTTATTGGACATGCAAGTATCAGGCTTAAAATTTGTTTCTCTTACATATGAGACCCTATTAAATGTGTAATTGATGAAGGAGTTTTGATGTTTTTCAGGCATGGCAATTATGGAACGAAGGCAGGCCTTTGGAAGTGATTGATGCAGGTTTAGGAAATTTGTGTTCTCTATCGGAAGTGTTACGTTGCATCCATGTTAGTCTCTTATGTGTTCAACATGAACCTGAGGATAGGCCAAGCATGGCATCTGTAGTTATAATGTTGGGAAGTGCTGGTGCATTGGCTCAGCCTAAACAACCTGGTTTCTTTATTGAAAAGAAAGCATATGAAGAAGGTCTGTCTTCAGATAATCAAACATCTTCTACCAACAAATTATCAATCACGGTTTTGGAGGCTCGTTAAAGATCGTTTTATTAGTTGTAAAATTGGTTCATACTGCTTATTTAGCTATTCACCTCAGACTACATCCATATGCCTGGCTATCAACTATTGTTCAAAATAAGCTTTGTCTACAAAGCAGCAAAGGTATGTAAAAATATAAATGTATGGAGTAGCCAATAGGCTCCATAAAGTCTTTTTGTTCTTAGATTACTGTCTCTCGTCGATCCTTGTTGGAAGGCGATCGAATAATTCAATTCCATTGAGGGAATCTGGACTGTCATCTTTCTTGAGGAAATGAAATGAACAAGCTAGAAATCAAGTTTGATATTTAATTACAAGAAGTTTCACGTTGTGACTAAACTGTTGCTTAGTGTCCTGTATGACCATATTTACAAGGAAACTTTAACGAAAGGCTTTCGGTACTGTTTACCTTAACAAAAAATTATATTTTTATACTAAAAAGTCAATCATGCTACTATTCACTTTACCATTTATTTTGTTTTTACCGTTAAAACTCAAAATTTTCAAGCCATTTTTATTAATTTTAAGTGCCAGTTTTACACAAGCTAAAGACAAGATTAGAAAGGATTCGTTTGGTTGATAATCGATCTAGAAGACCATATGGCGACAACTGCGAAGACTTGTTACATAATCGAGAAGCCCCTCGTGGTTTCTCTCCCGGAGGCGAAAAGTTAGCAAGTTTATCTATTGCGGACACAAAAGTCAGAAAACAAGATCCAACAAAATAAGGCCTTTGATCACAAAGTCAAGAGGAATATTGTACGAGAAATTATTGGGTGATACCGTATCACCACGTCACTCGTACTACTGCCATTGAAAATCTACCATCTGTTCTTTATCTTCCCAGCTGGATTTAAATCCAGTTTAATCATTCTTAGAATATAAAGTTAAAGATAAAAAATTCAGAAAAATGAGGAAAATAAAAAATTAATGACCGCCACACCAGACCGACGGCGTCTGTGCCCCGCAAATGACCTGCTCCTGAACTTCTTCAAGCATTGGATCCACATGGTCGTAGTCCAGATCCAGATACGAATCCATTTCTGGGACCCGAGTTGAGATCCGGATTCTCCATAGCCTTTAGGTTCGAAAGCAGCCTCGGCATCCTCCCTGCTCACCTCGGTCTCTCGGTCGTGGAGCTTGCTCGCAGACCTCGCCAAGGAAGGCGGAGTCGGCGCGGCAAAATATAGTTGTTGTTGCCGATTTTCACGAGTAACAGAGCTTCGACGCCATTATCAAAGAGATGCGTGAGAAGGAGAAGAAACAAAAGGGATGGACAGCAGTCAACAGATGGCTAGGGTCGACTAGGGTGGGCGGTTGTTTTTTTCCTCTATTTTTTATTTTGTTATCAAGTGATAAAATTATTCAAGTCCATCTGTATAAATAATGAACACATGGCCAAATTTTAATAGAAGTACCGCGAGATTCGCTTCCCTGCCATAGAATTAACAGCCCCAAAAATTCAAACTCAGAAAAATCAAATAACCCAACTATCCAATCTCCAAATTCTGAAAGATAAAATTCCAAGTATCATTGCCTTAATTTGCTTTTTCGGATGAATTTGACATAAAAAGAGTGGTGGTGCTGGAAAACAAGGGGGAGAGAGTGGGTTGCAGTTTGGGAGTCTGGGAGCAAGGGGGTAGCAGTTCGGCCGTCCGGGGAAGACACAGGGACGATTGAGGAAATTTTTTTAATTTTGTTTCTTAAATTTTTATTTTATTGTTTATTAACAAAATAATTAATAAATTTAAATCCAGCTGTTAAAAATATTATACAAATGGCAAACTTTGAGTGGAAGTACTATAACTGACGTGGTAGTACTATACCGCTCTATAATTTCTCCTATTGTACAGGCACTTAGTGTTGTATAGGCTAGCTTTTATTGCATATAGTTGAATGTAGTTGGGGCAGGTGCTGCCTTTATTGTTTAGAACTCCAGCACTGTTATATATGGAGGTTTTTCTTGTAACATTTTCAAGATACAAAATACAGTATCTTTTATTAACTTCTGTTGACTAGTATGCAAGTCGTCTTTAAATAAATCAGCGCAACAGTTGATCATACCGATGTTGCTGTATTGCGACGAATATGCATAATCTCCACAAACTAAGCAAGAACCGGTCTTTGCTCAGCACCACTGCTACATCCATCCTCGTTCAAACGTCAAATAAACGTGGAAATTGGACGGTGATTGATTTGTCAACTCAAAAGGCAAAAGTGAAGTGCTTGTTTCATTCTGGTACTTGTTCAATAATACTGTTAATCCCTTACACCAGTTTGCTACTGGTAGGGTCTCACCAGTTGACGTATCCATTAATTAACATTAATATAGATGAAGCAGGAAGCAACATAAAAATTAAAAATGAAAAAAATCCAGTTTTGACTTGTCACGGGCCAACCATTTTCTGAATTTTGCACAATTATTTGCCTGTCTGAGGTGCGATGGAAAATGACTGATCCACAATGGTCTTCTCTTCTTGATTATATCTTTAACTTGAATGACACCATTACCATTAAGGGAGAGAGCTCAAGAACAAAAAGAATTCAATGGGGGGTTTCGGTTTTCTGCTCATCGGTACTAATTTGCTCTTTGTGCTGTCCACAATTTCCTTTGCAGTTGACAGCATTGGTCCATCGCAGTCTATCCGTAATGGAACGACCTTAGTTTCAAAAGACGGAAGCTTTGAGCTTGGTTTCTTCAGTCCAGGTAGTTCCAAGAATAGTTACTTGGGAATTTGGATCAAGAATGTCCCGGTAAGAGCTGTTGTTTGGGTTGCAAACAGATGCAAACCAATCAATGACTCGTCCGGCACATTAATGTTAGACATAACCGGCAATCTTGTGTTGTTTGGTCAGAATAAGAGTGTCGTTTGGTCGACAAACATAGTTAAACACGCCCAAAGTGCAACGGTACAGCTATTAGATTCTGGAAATTTGGTGGTAAGAGATGTGAAAGATGGAAATTCAGGAGCCTATTTGTGGCAAAGCTTCGATTATCCTTCCGATACACTGTTACCAGGAATGAAGTTGGGATGGGACTTGAGGACAGGTCTAAAACGGCGTTTGTCAGCATGGAAAAATACAGAAGATCCGTGTCCAGGTAATATCACTTATGGGATTGAAATGGAAGTTGAAGCATACCCTCAAGCATTTATTCGGAATGGAACTGCAAAGTTCTACCGTAGTAGCCTATGGAATAACCTGACATTCTGTGGTGCACCAGAAAAGCCTAGTTCCCGTTTCGCTTTCAACTTTGTGTACACTGACGATGAAGTGTACTACACATACAAACATAAAGTTCAGATAATCTCAAGAATAGTTTTGAACCAAACCATTGGTAAATGTGCTCGCTATTATTGGGATGACATAGATCCACACTGGGGGGAGTTTTCGTCAAGGCCTAGGGAGCAGTGTGATCAGTATCACCTCTGTGGAGCCAATGGAAAATGTACTTTTGATAATAATCAGGTCTGCCACTGTCTAAAAGGATTTAGGCCTAAGTCTCAAGAAAAAGGGAACTTGACCGACTGGTCTCTTGGATGTGTGCGCAACAAACCTTTAAGCTGCCAAGAAAAGGATAAGGATGGTTTTCATAATTTCACTAGCCTAAAGTTGCCCGATACTACACACTCTTGGGTGAACCGAAGTATGAATCTCAACGAATGCAGAGCAAAATGCTTGAGCAACTGTTCTTGTACGGCTTATACGAGCTCAGATATGAGAGGAGATACCGGCTGCGCCATTTGGTTTGGTGATCTACTAGATATCAGGGACCTTGTGACTGCTGGGCCGGATCTATATGTTCGATTGTCAGCCTCAGAATTAGCTCTAGGTAAGAAGTAACAATAGCTGCTTTTTAAATGCATTTATGTGCCGTGTAGTTCAATTACTTTTCCATTGTGTTCAGGAAGATTTACGTTTGCTTCTACAAAGTTAAATGGTAGTTCACCTTCCTTCTCAGGTACTTCATCCGGCAACCATGAAGAAGGAAATGATGGTAAATGGAAGATACCATTGATAGTTGTAGTTGCAATCACAGTAATGTTTTCAGGAATTCTGTTAGTTGGATACATTCGGCGAAGGAGGAAAAACCTAAGAGGTTAGTAAACTAATCCGACCATCCTTGCTAAACACTTTCTGGTTTTAGTTTATTGTATACTCAATATGAGCATCTGAGAGAAAGAGATGAAAAATTTTGTTCCAGTTTAAATTGATTGAACTAATATTTATTGCATCTTCATATATGAGTTTCATTTTGCTTACATGAAGTATATTACAACAGAAAAAACAGAATTAGGAGAAAGAGATCAGAGCAATGAAGGGGAAGGAAAAGAGAATCTAGAGTTTCCACTCTTCGACTGGAATGAAATAGCTAGTGCGACAGAAAACTTTTCAACCGAAAACAAGCTTGGAGAAGGTGGCTTTGGACCTGTTTACAGGGTAAATTTATAACTTTCTTTACAGCAAGGCTCAGGATAACCAAGAATCGCTATAGTGAATTTTGCAATATTTGATGCAGTGTTAATTTTCAGGGGACACTAGCAGATGGACAAGAAATCGCGGTGAAGAGGCTTTCTAGAAGTTCTGGTCAAGGATTGGACGAGTTCATGAATGAAGTCGTACTGATTGCCAAACTTCAGCACCGAAATCTGGTAAAGCTTCTTGGTGGTTGTATTCATGGAGAGGAGAAAATGCTGATATATGAATACATGCCCAATGGAAGCCTAGACTCCTCGATTTTCGGTTTGGACCTTTGGAACCCTATAAATTTAGGCAGAACTAACTGCATTCGTATAGGGAACTGAAGTTGGATTTTTTTTTTTCCTTCTAAACTTGACAGATAGAACCAGAGAAGAACAACACATAGATTGGCCTAAACGTTTCCACATTATTTGCGGAATTGCTCGCGGTCTCCTCTACCTCCATCAAGATTCCAGGCTAAGGATTATTCATCGAGATCTCAAAGCAAGTAATGTATTGCTTGATAATGAGATGAATCCGAAAATTTCAGACTTTGGCTTGGCTAGAATATTAGTTGGAGGAGATCAGGCTGGTGGAAATACAAACAGAGTGGTTGGAACATAGTAAGTTTGTATCTCTCATGAACTCACCAAGGTTTATTTTGTTCTCACTTCTAATGATGTTTCTACTTTCTACAGCGGTTACATGGCACCTGAGTATGCCGTTGATGGACAATTTTCTGTGAAATCCGATGTCTTTAGCTTCGGTATACTGGTGCTAGAGATCATTAGCGGAACGAAAAACAAGGGATTCTACAATAAAAACAGCCATAACCTTATTGGACATGCAAGTATCAGGCGTAAAATTTCTTTTTCTTACATATTAGACCCCATTAAATGTGTACTTAATGAAGGAGCTTTGACGTTTTTCAGGCATGGCGATTATGGAACGAAGGAAGGCCTTTGGAAGTGATTGACACAGGTTTAGGAAAATTGTTTTCTCTATCGGAAGTGTTACGTTGCATCCATGTTAGTCTCTTATGCGTGCAACATGAACCTGAGGATAGGCCAAGCATGGCATCTGTAGTTATAATGTTGGGAAGTGATGGTGCATTGGCTCAGCCTAAACAGCCTGGTTTCTTTATAGAAAATGAATCATATGAAGCAGGTCTGTCTTCAAATAACCAAACATCTTCTACCAACAAAGTATCCATTACGCATTTGGAGGCTCGTTAAGGCTCTTTTTTTTGTTTTAAAATTGGTTTGTACTGCTTATTAAGCTATTCATCTCAGATTACATCTTCGCTGTCAAGTTATCAACTATTGTTCAAAATAC
>JAOTRO020000012.1:943579-955683 GCA_028566515.2 Pyracantha coccinea | reverse complement strand
GCCACAACCCCAACGGCCAAAGTCCGGCCGTCGCCATCCTCAGTCGGACGCGACGGTGACATTTCACGTGAAATTTGCGCCATTTTCCTGGATCTTTTTAATTAATTTAAGTTAAATTAATTGGCCGTTTGCCTCCTTTGGCCAATCATTGAAAATATAATAATGTTTTTTATGTGGTGTTTTGTTGCTGCACACACTCGTTTTGCTATTTGGGGGGTCCTTGTGATTTGAAATTATTTTTTTCATCTACTAAATATGATTATTTAATTTTTGTTCAAAATCCTAGATCTGAATTTTGAGTCAGATATGCTTCAATTCAATGGGAGCAAGCTAGAAGGAGATAAGGAGAGCACCCTATATTAGGGTTTGACTCTAGCTTAGTGCAAGTTTTCAGGAAGCTTACCCCACTTAATAGAAATTAACCCTCAATATCAAGAAAAATTAGCTAACTCCATCCACGTATCTCTTAGATAATACCAGTCTGTCACTCAAACATTAGAATCGTTGAAAAAAAAATTCTTAATTTTGTAAAAATTTCTAGTTCTGTTCTTGAGAGAGTGTGTGATGTGATGATGCCATTGTGAAGAGTGGTGGGTGCATATCGGGACTAAGGTGGTCCTCCGAGAAATATCATGTGAAAGTGTTCCAATGATTCTCTGAATGTTTGTTATGATCTTTTTTGTGCACACTAACTATTTGACAAAATGACTCTCTCAGGTTACTTCTACAATACTCGACAAATTCTCCCACTAGCCCTCATCAAATTGCTTCGGTCCACCAAGTATTTGACAAAATGTCTCAGAGAATAAACTGAAATTTTCTTTTACGTGCTTCGTGCTCTATTTTTATATAAAAAAATTTGAACTTTTAACACTGAGAGACCCTCCAAAATTCGTATTGGCGGTGAGTGAGCTAATTCTTATAAAAATGGCAGAATGCAGCATGTGGTAGATATGGATGGATGAGTTTTTGTAGGCACACGTAATATCATTTACCCTAAAACCAAATTTTGCCACTTGAAATTGTTTGATGATTGAATATTGTTATGTGAACAAAAAATCTTTCATTTAAATTTGTCTTTAAATGGGTCGTCTTCGTCAGACACACTTAGGTTTATATTTTCAATCAATATAGCTAGGTTTATGTTTCATGTCGTGTCGGATTTGCTTGTTTTATTTTACACATTTATGTACAATCACGTAAATACAAAAAAAAAAAAAATCTAAATAATTTGACAAATTTTATCTTCTCGCATTTTCCATAAATAATCTTATGAGTTAATAAACCGATAATTTAAATTTCTCTCTTATTGACCTTCAATCATCCTTTGGTCCATCATTGTTTGATAAATTGTCACAATACAAAAGGCATGGTCTAATTTCTCTATCAATATTCGACTTTCTCCTCTCTCACATTCATCTCTCTTGAAGTCACCCTCACATGTCGTTGTTCTGTAATTGCTCCGATACTGTGGCCTTGACCGTCAATACTAATTGACAGCTGGGTGTTCCCCTTCTGCTAGTAATGATGTACGTACTTGTGCTTTCTCTATTTTTGTTTGGAAAACCTAGAAATTTCTAAAGTGCACGATTAACGGTTTGCGATAAAACCACCTATTTAACTTAGAGAATAAGAACATTCGAACTTGGATGTAAAGAGCAGGCACACTGCCTTGAATGCTAATCTAGTGGACATATCTTAGAGTTTGGTTTTTCCTTGGATATCTTTGAAGAAAATGCAAGATTATTTTTTTCTTCAGATGATAGGAATCTTTATTTATTATTATTATTATTATTTGGTTGAGGAATTGGAGAGTCTATTAGATACAAGTTGTAACTTTTTAATTCTTTGATAAATTTTTTTTAACAAATATTCTTTGCTAAATATTAAATAGCCAAAACAGTTTTTGTTGTGAAATCCCCTATATGATTTACTGCATAAGAGCATCTCTATTGTTAGAGGCAATTAAAGTAGCCAAAATTGTACTACAAAAGTTGACGGGACATGTCTACTCAATTGTATCTTGTGAAATTTTTTTTTGGTAATTCCAATAGGTTAGGCAAATCAAGTGGGTAAATTTATATTTTACTTATTTTTTCCTCTATAATATATAGGTTTTTTTTTTATATAGAAAGATGCGATATTTATTAATATGTTGATAAAATACGCACAAGAGGATAAAACATAAAAAGAAGTGAATTTTTTGAAAAAAAAAAAAAAAAACCTTGCCTAGACTTTCAAACCGGAATCAAGGAAAAAAGAGGTCACTATTACAAAATAAAAGAGAAAAGATGTAATAACTTAATACAACAATCAAGATGTCTTCTATTATATCCGGTGATTCCTTGAAACAAGCTACCTCATGTTGCTCTCCGATTACTACTCTTGCAAGCCTATGTGCTGCCTAATTTGTTTCTCGTCTAACATGAGTAAGTTTAAATTAAGAGAAAACTTGAAGGAATAAGTGAATACTATCATTTATTGGCTCCAAATTGGAGGTATCATCACCATGTTGTTGCGTAGTAGCTATTGTAAGGGCAAAATGTCCTTCAAGCTCTACTTCAGTAGCTTGCAACTCCTCTACAAACATGACAGCCCTTCTTGCAGCAATTAACTCAGCTTGCAACGGCGATACCACGTCCTCATATGGAGTTATTTATTTTATAGTTTTATTTTTTGAGTTTTGTTATCTTTTGCCTCCTCATGGTGTGGTAGGCATTACTGCCTATTTTACGGTTGGTCTATGCCATTGCTATACAATAACAACAAAAACAAAACTTTCTTCCACTAAGTGAGATCGGTTATATGAATCATAGAACGTTATTGCGCTCGATTTTGTGTCGCGTCTTCCTTTAGATCCAAGTAATCTAAATCTTTTGTTAGAGTCTTTTCCAAAGTCCTTCTAGGTCTTCCTCTACCCCTTCGGTCCTGAACCTCTGTTCTGTAATCGCATCTTCTAACCGGAGCGTCAATAGGCCTTCGTTTCACATATCCAAATCACCGTAACGATTTTCTCTCATTTTTCCTTCAATTTCGACTACTCCTACTTTACCTCGGATTGAAACTAATTTGAATTAGCGTGACTCATCAAAATGAATTTGTCTACTCGATCACATGTGTTACTTTGCATATACGAGGAGCTAAAGAAACATTACGGATCTCAACCGTTGAACCAAAACGAAAAAATTCAACCCATGTAACTTCTTAATCATTACACTTAATTTGAATAATTCGATAACAAGAGTTGGGAGATTAGTCAATACCACCTAAAATGAATTTCCAAATTAAAAGTTATGGTATCACCAATCAATACAAAGTGTCATCACTGTTCTGCCACGTGGCCGCACCAAACCCAAGCTAGGCCACCATCCTCCAATGGCACTGCCACCACCCGATTCCATTTACGCCGAGAATTTGCAATGTGTATATTGTGGCCGACCAGATCAAAACTCGGAACGACTTTCCCACGTGGATCTCTTTACTCTCATTGGCCCAACAAGGTGGGGTCACTTCTCTTTTAGAGCAACAGAAGCAACCAGTAAGTCAGGTCAACCATGCTCACAGCCACGTGGCCAGATCTCCAACACGGTCCCCCTTCGCGTTGAAGGGGAGCAAATTATTCTATGCTCCTCCCTTGGACTGCGGGACCCACATTAGGGTAAGTATAACTGTATAAGGTAGTCGGTACATGGAAATCAGCCTTCCTCGCCGATTTCCTGCATGCGAAAATATTTCAACGACTGCAATAATCGCGAGGACGAAACTTATTTGGGAATTACATGAATTATTTTTGTTTAATTTATTTAATTTAATTGTCGTAAATAAAGAAATATGTGATCGGAGAGAAAATTTGAAGAACTTTTTGTGAGGATAGTTTACATGTCGTTATCAAAAGAGTAGTTGGAGAAGCCAGATCTTTCAGGCTATATTTGCTCTAGGAAGTAAGCCATTCAGGCTATCTTTGCTCTATCAAAAGAATAGTTACGTATTTTAATAAGTTAAAGGACCAATAGTAATAGATTTTTAGTTAAGGGACAATTGCTTCAATTTGATTAAAGTTGAGAAAAAATGATTACAATTTACTCTTTCTTTAAATCATTAAAAAAATAACCCAACTATCAACCACCATAGAAAAAAACCCACATAATGTAGCGTTGCATAGTTGATAGGATAGATTGTCACTCGAATTAGAAGTTCTCATTAAGATGGATAGGATGGTTTGATTTGTTGTTATCCTATTTTTGTAATTTATCGCATGTGTAAGATTGTTTTATCTTATGTGTGTAAGTTGAAGTTGGTGTTGGGGATAAATTTTACGTTTTCCAATTTGTTTTTTAAAATTATTGTTATTATTATTATTATTATTATTATTATTATTATTATTATTATTAAAGGCAATGAGAGGGAAACTATTACAATAATTTAAAGAGACAGAAGAGTTTCAAACTCAAAATGTATGAATAGAAACCCAACATCGTATTCATTAGGATATTGAACCACATACATAATATAAAGAACTTGGATATGGAATTATTCTCTAACAAGGTGCTTAAGTAAGCGTCTTTGACCATCCTGGTTTTTTTAGAATATAGGGTGGATATATGTGTGATGAGGATAGGGTATTAGGCTTCTACCTATGCGTTTCGGATTCGAAACTCTCATTTTTCAAAATTAATGTAATATTTTTGAACCCTCCCATCTCCCCCTTAATAATAGTATCTAAAAAAATTATTTTACGAATGACACTATGCTGTGTTCTTGTTGTTAACCGAAAAAAAAGAAAATGGAATCAATGTTCGTTTGTCCAATACTTTAGTTTGTAAAATATTAATAAGCTCTCACATGGTAAAATTAATTAAGTCATAACCCATAATTCTTTGATCTTGCTCTTATTCTAGTGGAACTTTTATTCTCAACAACAATATAAAAAAGATCGAATTCCTCCGACTCAGTGATAAAAATTGTTTACATTATTTGAAGAATGCATGTCTGTCTTTGAGAGAGAAAAATGGGTCAGAACTTAATTTGGTAGGTTAAGAGTTCGATTATCTTTTGTTCCAAAGAAAGTCATAAAAAAATATCAAATATTTGTTCTATAACAGCCATGTGCGTGGCAACAGACTCACGTGTTAATCAGTGCCATATCCTTCTCCTCCGCTGGAGTAGCGTTTAGTTGGGTGGCAAACAATGGAGTGGACAGTCTTGTTATTTTTAGTGCTTGACGACTGCTTTGATTCAACATGGTGAAGACAAGGTCATATGAATACAGTAGCTGGTACTGTATGATTTATCTTGTCTTCTCACAAGAAAACAGTACTACTACTATAACTACTGCTTCTGAAAATGGCCTTTCTCCTTTTATTTGAGACCTGAATTTCTGTCTCTAAATTTGTCTCCATCTTTTTCTGGGTTTGTCTGCTGTGGTTATTATGATTTTGTCTGCCTAATGGACTCTCTGAATGTGTTTTGGCTTTTCCTTTAATTCAAAAATATCAAAAACTGCTTTTGTTTTCTCCTATCAAAGACAATGGCCAAACAGGAAACAACTTCTGCTTCAACCACATCTGTCCTTTCCCTTCCAAACCAAAGCACCAAGCACTTCTTGGCCCCTTGAGTCTTTTGACGGTTTGCGCCAAATTTCCGGATAAATATCAATGCCCCAATCCAAAACAAACACTCAAATACAAAGTAAATAATGCCAAATTATTGGTGCTATTGCATTGCAATTTTGTCACATACATTATTGCACACTTCATAAATTTTGGTTTTCACTAGTCTATATATAAATCCAAACTTTGCAATATGACCATATACAGCCCTCACAGTTGATCAGATCGACCAAGAATTTTAGTTTATCCAATTTCATTTTCCTTCTATATACATAATTTCTTGAATTAAATTCCACGACATTTGCTTGGTCACTTTGTCTAGCAAAGAAATGGAATTAGTTTATCTTTATCCAATTCTATATATCTTCATATGCCTAATTTTCTTGGATAAATTCTACTTTTTTTTAGACAAATGATTGAGTAGTTACGCTAAATTCATCTAAATCTAAGTTTGAAAACATTAGATTTAAGTACACATGGTGAAGTACAATATTGTAGCCAACTTGGTTAAACAATATTGTCTTGATTGGACTTATCTTAATATATTTATCGTGTGATTACAATACTCCATATGGGTCACAACCTTTTTCCTTAAGTCGCATTATTTGGTCATTTTGACTAGCTCGGGGAACAAGTCACTGGGAGGAATATGATAATTTATATTTGGAAAAGTGTTATCTTTTTCAGTGTTTTTATATTAGTAACTCAATTACTACATGTAATATGGGAAAAGTTTGTGACCCTTTTTCTTGAGTGAAAAAGAAAGGACTTGGATTTCTGAGACTCTCACTGAGTGCCGTTATAAGGCGCATGAGGCTTCAGCGGGCAGGCAGAATCTAGGAATCAAATTGCAATATATTTTTTTTTAACAAACGATATTATCTGGTTGCGTTTAGTCTCACAATGGGCTAACAATAATGTGATTCAAATTCGTCTTTGGCGATAATCAAACCTAAGACCTCTAACTTGAAAGTGAAAAGAAATATCATTAGACCGTGGTACTAAGTGGTCATGAAACTTATTACTTCAAGTAAATAAAAACAACTCTTTTACCAAAAATAAAAAATAAATAAATACAGCTAATTAAACGATAAAGAAAAAGAGTTTCCTTGAGACTGGAACATTTTTTTTGTACATGGTAGAAAAAGGAGCTAAAAACTTCCCAAAAAAAAAAAGTAGTACTCTAAAAACTTCCAAAAAAAAAAGAAAAAAGAGAGAGATGAAAATAAAAAACATAAGGTTAACCTAATTAATTAAAATGGTAGTAGTTACTACTCTTTCCCTCAGATGATTACAAAAGCACTTCTTGTGAACCTCCGTGAAAGCAGCTTCTTCTAAAATCAGTGGGCCAAAAGCTACTCCATTCCCCTTCCATTTTATTTTTTAATCCCTTCCTAATCAATGTTGCACCATTGCTTGTGGCCTGGGACCCACTTGGGGCACTTGGGGCTATAGTAGTTTGAGACCACCCTTGTGGTCAAGAGCTCCACAATGGGTGCAAATTTCACACACCTAGGGGTCTTGTATTGGTTAATGGAAGCTCCCAAGCTAATGGCATAGTCCATGAGCTTGTCAAACGTCCCCGTCTCGACAATCTTGATCTCGAGCGGTCCGATGGACTTGTCGGAGGCACGGCCTTGCCGGTAGACGCTGTTCAGGGACTCTTCGACGGTGAGGCAACAGTCCTCAAAGACCGAGGGTGGGATTGGAGTTGTCCCATTGAGGCTAAGTTCCCAAAAGAGCACATAGTGTCCCGGGATTGATGTTGTGTCCGCATAGCTAGTATATTCCGTCACGGTGGCATCGAACGGGACCAAATGGTTCACGGCATTTTTCACCGCGTTTTGGAGCTCCACCTCATCAGTCTTGTCCGAGTCAATGCTCAGGACAACATTTTTCCTGCATATGAAGTTGAACTGCGGTGCCTTGTTCTTGAATGAGGCCACTCTTAGCACATCCCCCACTCTGTAGCGGTACAGTCCTGCGGATTAAATAGTCCCAGGTCAATCTTCAGCACCAAAAATATCAAAATTTGTAATTTCATGAATTAAACCACTTAAAACACAAAAAAAATTAAATAAAAAGAAAAAAGTTACCACTTACCAGCATATGTTGTGACAACAAGCTCATATTCTTGTCCAAGCTTCACATCTGCAAGATCAACTAGTTCTTGCTGCTCCTTCTCATTGAGTGATTTGCGGACAGAGACGGGATTAGTATTAATCCCATCGTTCCTCTGGACTGGGAGGAACTCAAAGTATCCCATGGTGGGAATAAGAGTGTAGGACACTTCACTGGGTTTGCACAGAGGGTTTAGATTAACACCAAAGTAGCACTCCGAAGAGGCATACATAGTGCAAACCAGAGGCAGTCCGTTGCTGTAATAGTCCAGTGTCGGAATGTACTGGGACATAGTCCCGGTCACAATCACATCCACATACTTTGTGTTTGGCCAAAGCCTGGTAATAATCCCATGCCAAGAGTCCTTCCGGCACTCACCCTCAATGAAACTTGCAAGCTTCGGATCAGGCTTAAGGATCTTCATCACCGCCTCGCGGACCGACGGGTCTGTAATCTGGGGGTTAAAAGTCCCGGAGGCTATGTCCTTGCACAAAATAGTCCAGTGCTTCTCAAGAAACCTGATGGCCCGGATGAAGCCAGAGGCGAAAACAGCACCGACTCGGAGGACTTCCTTGTTCTGGCAGAGGCCGCAGAGGAGTTGGGAGTACATGCTTTGGTAGGAGTCCGGGCAGAGGATGGTCTCATTGGGGCTGGTGTAGTTGGTGTAAGGGTCATAGGGTCTTTGCTTGAAATGTGAGCTTTTGTAGTAGCTGGTTAGGACCGGCCTGGCCACAAGTCCGCCGGGGGTTTTGGCCTCGGATTTTATGAACAAAAAGTACATTCCTTTGCCCTTGTCCAGTCCGGGGACATACTGGCTCATGACAGGCATCAGCAGACTGTAAAGTAAAGACCTCCTCTCTAGCTCCTCTTCAATTGTTGGCATCAGTTTTCTTTCCCCTCCGGATGTGCCAGAACTGCAACAAAAACAAGCCCACTTAGCCTAACCATTAAAATAACCGCAGACCTCAACGTAACCAAGTTGGCTATAACAGTATGCTCCACCCAAGTCCGAATCCCAGTCCAGTTGTTTACTAATTATTTATAATATTAATATCGCTTGAATCAACAAAACCATCCAAATAATCAATTAGAAAAGTTGATCTAAAGGCATGAAGAAATGTAAAATGTAAAAACCCACCTGGTCAAAAACTCGGAAATGGGCTTGGAACAGAGGATATGGGAGGTGTCACCATTGGCGATACGGTTGATATCGGACTGGATATCTTCGTATTTGATAACGGGCATGATTTTTTTGAAAGTGTCACGGTCAGTGTGACCGTTGAGGCCGTGGCGCTGCAAGTACTCGACGTGAGCACTGCGGGTGAGGATTTCAGCGAGGACTCGTTTTTGAACCTCGTCGGGGTTTTTTGTGACTTCTTCGATGAAGTGAAGGATCTTGTTGTTCTTGTCTTGGAGGTTATAGTCCTCCGTGGGATTCAGAAATTTCTTCGGTGCTTCAGGCATGGTGTTTGTGTGTAGTTTGGAATTAGGGAGAGAGAGAGAGAGATTGGTTTGAAACTGTATGAGAGAGAGAGAGAGATGGTGGGATGAAAACTGGATGATGGTTTAGGTGTGGGGGAGAAACAAAGGGAGAACCGGTGTTTTTATAGAGCAGGGAAATGGAGGTGGCTTTGCTTTCGCCTGTAGGGTTGTATGGGGATGGGAAAGTAAATACAACCATAAAATGAAGGGCATAGTTGTAAATATCCACCGTTAGTATCATTTTGTTTTCCTTTTCTCAACATTTGCTACTCTCACATGAAAACATGGAGTTTCTATTCATTCATTGCCGTCCTTGGTTATAACTAATTCCACTAAGTACCTCACACATTCCGTCATTGGACTAGACTGTGAACTTGAATCTCTCATTTAATTAAGAGTTCCACAACATGCTATGCAAGATTGCAGTTCGATAATAAATAAAAAACACGTGTTAGATTGTAGCACATTACTAGACTAGGCAGTTAATTTGAAATTTTCATTCAACAAAGAGTATAGTAATATAACATGCCACATCAGTGTTACATTACAACATTATATATCAGACTACCAATGTGTTACACTATTACCTGAATTAGACTTTTAAATTGTATTACACATTTAATAAGAAGTTTAATAATATAACATGTGAGACTGTCGACATGCTACATTACTAGCTAAACCATACTATTATTCTAAATTATTCAGTCAGTCAAATTCTAACAACATAACATAGCAACCACAAAAATAAAATCAAAAGTGAAGCAACTTTCCTATGATGTACATCAAATCTTTACAAATCTAAATCCCTTTCCCAATTGGGCAATTCTATTTCATGGAAATCCCACTAACTTTTGCTCAAAATGAGATATTAATTCTATAAAAATCTTAAAATGAAATCACTTTTATATGAACTTTGTCCTTTTGCAAGCTCAAGTGAGCTTAAGTTTTTAACCCCTTTTTCCTCTTGCGAAAGTAGTGGACTACTTACTTACTACAGTGCATATCAAAGGGTACTTGTCGTACAAGGAAAAAAAAACAGAATTATACAATTTATAACCCACCTTCGTAAGGTGATTAAAGGCCATTGAAACTCTTAAACAAATATTTACAGCCGGCAATATCCGGTAAACCTGCAGTAGGTACACCCTTTACATGCGCGCATGTACCACGGATGTATCACAAAATACCGGCAGCCACTTCATTTATTTTTTATCGCCGGTGGTTTTGCATTACCCGGTAGTCAGAATTGGAAAACGACGTAACGACGATATTTTAACGTGATACTTAATATTATTCTTACTACATATTTGTATCATTATCATTTTTTTAATAGAGATGTGATCCACATAAGTTAACGTATTCTATCTTCATTAAAGATATAGTACACATGATACAAATAAGTAGTAAATGCAGCATTACTCTTTAGTCAATGTTTAGCCA
Source organism: Pyracantha coccinea (assembly GCA_028566515.2). Classification (NCBI taxonomy): domain Eukaryota; kingdom Viridiplantae; phylum Streptophyta; class Magnoliopsida; order Rosales; family Rosaceae; genus Pyracantha; species Pyracantha coccinea. The sequence goes on along the minus strand of JAOTRO020000012.1, from coordinate 945,031 downwards.
GTATGATCCGAAAGAAGAAGAATAGTGTGTGCAGTAGTGTACGGAAAGACTTGGAAATAGGCAGTAAATATAACATTACTCTTTAACTCTTTAGTCAATGTTTAGCAATGTTAAGCGAGTATAATTCGGAAGAAGAATAATAGTGTGTGCAGTTGTGTGCGGTCAAAGACTTGGAGGGTTACTTGTTCAAGTATCCAAGTGGGAGCAGCCAGCTGGCTGCCAACTTAGTTTGTCGACACGTGTATAATTGGACCTCCTGTGTGTGCACGTTGTCAGTCTGCTGGGGGAGTACATTTTTCTTCGGCTGCAACTCCTCCAATCATGCAAAATGTTATTTGTGAACAAGTTTATTTCTATCCCTAATTTTAAAGCGCTTCTTAGTCTAAAATCTAAAATTTTTAGTCTAAAAAAATTCAGGTTTTAACCCAGAAACAGTTTTTTTGTTCTAACTTTTCGATCTAAAATTTTAGCCTCAGATTATTAAAAAATGAATTTAGGTTAATTTTTTTTCTTTTTAAAATAGCTTTTTTAAAAGAAAAAAATTATGCAGACTATCATAATTTAATTTTATGAACATTTTAACCTAAAAATATTTAGATTCTGACAAATAGTAAAAATTCACTAACCAACACCATAAAACTAGTTAAACACAATGACAAAATATGAAACACATAATTTTTTTTTAATTACTTTAGCTGTTAGATTTAAATTTGGACTGTTAAAATTTTGTGTTTACCGTTGAATTTCATCAAATTATATATTAACCGTTGGATTCAATAAATTTATAAATATAAAACTAAATAAAATATACATATATGGTGGGCTAGCTCCACTAATCATGGGCTAATTTGGCTTTGTTTTAGGTTATAGGTTTTAGGTCCAATTTTAAGCTTGGGTTGTGTTGGATTTGGGGGGAAATAGAAGGGAAAAAAATAGGTTATAGACCAGGGTTGGAGATGGTCTAAGTCAACAAGATTTTTCGCCTTGCGAAGTTCATGAGGGGAAGAACATCAGCTGTATGCATCATTATCTTTGCTTTGCAAAGATATTATTTCTACAACTCGACAACCCGTGACAAGTTAATCTCTATTTTTTGTTCTTGATGCGTATGGTGAGCATTCCCTATAATTAAAGCATTAATCTTATTCCATTTGAAGAAGGGGTGGAACCTGAAATATATGAGACGCTCCCATCCCGATGTCCGAAATAGTCACATCCTATTATCTTGCTACATTTCATAAATGAAATTTATACGCCTGGTTTACATGTTCTTAGCATATGCATTCATTAAATAGCTTGCGTCACCTTCAGATGTCCATCAGCACGTGATCATCCCGATGTCCCTAGGACATCGGAATCGGGGCGTTTCAATATAAAAGGCACATTTATATTTCCCACTAAAGGTGCTCAGTAAAGATGATGAATGATAATATATAAATCTTTTTAGATATT
>JAOTRO020000012.1:907307-917862 GCA_028566515.2 Pyracantha coccinea | reverse complement strand
GATTTGCGATCTTTTGCACAGTCTTCACGTGATTGTAGCACTAGAGCATATTTATTTTACACCTAGCCCTTTCGTACAGACCACTATAGGTGGTTCCAACTCGTGTGTAGTATTTGATATGTTTGAGATTGGTTATGAGCTATAGATTCAGCCGTACAGACCACTTTAGGTGGATTCGGCTGATATGTTATTATTATGAGATATTTCACCTGAGATACTTTTCTGTTTTATTGTTATATTTGGCATGACATGATTTTAGATATCACTATTTGAGAATATGGTTTTGAGATATGATTATATTATATTTTCCTGGGAAAATATTACATGTTTTACGACGAGATGTTAGAATATTTGAGAAATGAAATGGTTTTCAAAACTTTGTTTTTGACCCACTCAACTTTGTTTTGCGTCCCTCCAGGTTTTAGGTAGGAGTGCTCGTTGGTGGCTTGCGAGGATTCTACGGAAGTTTTGTCAGTTCATCATAAATGTAGGATCACATTCGGGTTTTGTATAATTAGTATTTATCCTGCTAGACTGCACCTAAACTAATTATGTTCTGGTTGTGTATTCACACTTATTCTAGCACTAGTACCTTACTGCTAGTAACTTGGTTTTTATTTATTCGTATTTCTTAATATTCTTATTGCTTCCGCATTGTGCACATGGTTACGTCACTCTCACGTGACGGCCAACATGCTTCGATCTAGATCGAGGTGTGTCAAGTCTTAGGTTCAATTCTCTCCAAATACGAATTTATATCAAATTATTGCTAGTCCATTGTGAGATTAACCCACCTTCTTTCTTCTAATGTAAATAATATCGTTGTATTAAAAAAAAATGCTCACGCGCACCACATAAATAATCATGAAAATTTCAAGATTTTCAGAGATATCACATTTCATGAAGATTTTCAGAGATGTCACATCTATAGCGAAATATATTCATGAAATTTTCAAGATTTTTAGAGATGTCACATTTATTGGGAATTTATTAGGTAGTACTGTATTACCACGTGAGTTTCTGAAACGTGAAGCATTTTTTCACAGATGGACTTATAGGTTATCTTTTGTAATTAAAAATAAATTAAAGACTTAAGAAAAATAAAAAATTCAGTAATCTCTCATCAATTGGGAATTGCAGAGAGTGGAAGGTAAACAAACAGAGAGTCCACAGCCATGGCAACCGGTAGCAGGCAAGTGGGATTGGAGCCATGGGCCGGAGAACTGGAAGAAATTTATCAAACCGGTGGGTCGATGGGGAGGAACAAAACCAGAAACAAGAGCAATCTTGAACGAACTCGAGATCTTCGAGCTCAGTAATTCAAGGAATCTCGCTGGACCCAACCCCGATCTGCCTCCTAAAACGCCGCCAAAGATAGATTCGCTAGAGAGCCGCAAAATTTCAGACAAGAAATCGACTGCTTTGCTTCGCCGATGTAGTTTCCGGTGTGGTTGTTTTAGGCTCTCTCTGGATTTTTTGCGAAGGAAGAAAAATCTAGGACTCAATTGTTCATTTTACTCTTTTACGTGTCCACATATGATTAGTGAGTATCACCACTAAGCATCTATTGCATCACACTATAATGACCGAGGATCCCACGAGAATCCGAATATCCTCCAATCACATCCGTTCATCGTATATTATGCAGTCATTTTTTGTCGGATAGTGTTTATATTCAATTTTAAATAAAAAAATTTACAATAATTTATGATTGCACGATATACGATAAACAAATGTGATTGAAGAATCCTTAAGATCCTCAAAGAGAACCCAACGAAAATCCTTCTGGCATTATAATTTCTCCTTGGACAGCTGTAGGTGGTTTTTTGGATTGCAGGGCATGTTTCTTGTCCTTGCCCTGCATTTTGTCCATCCGTTAGGACCGCTAGAGATGCTCTAAGACCGGGTAAGCCTTGGGCCTTGACCTCTCAGGGCAGGCCAACCCAATTTACAAATATAGTGAAAATACTTATCATTAGTACTTGCTATTTAGTATTATGGTCTACTGATATTCATCTTTACTTTATAATGAGAAGTCTTAAGTTTGATTCTCGCCAAAGTCAAATTTATATCAAATTATTGCTAATCCATTATGAGGTGAAACCTATCTTCTCTCTTTTAATGTAAATAATATCGTTTTGTTAGAAAAAAAATGCTCAAACTCACCACATAAATAATCATGAAATTTTCAAGATTTTCAAAGATGTCACATCTATGGCGAAAGATAATCATGAAATTTTCAAGATTTTTAGAGATGTCACATCTATAGTGAAAGTGGAGTCCTTGATATTAAATTGGTATTTAATATTTGTGCAAAGTTCTTTTAAAAAAATAAAAAAATATTGAGTTGCATGCGCTATGTCATTTCGGGGCAAGCGGCCAACTGAACTCAGTGTCCGATATGGTCCATACACGATGATTCACAAGTGGCTAATGGCCCATGGCTTCCAGGTTAAGCTAATGAATTGAACCAATACAGTTTCTGATTGGGACCCGACTGAGTCTTTCTGGTCCCTCCATATATGCAGCAATAGGAATTAGGAGGCATGCTAGAAAGTGGAATATGTGCCCTGGGGGTGCTCACCTTCGCTCATAAAACTAACACTTTCCAAAGTTCACTCGTTTATATTTTTAAATGTAACTGGTTGTATATATTTTTATTAGTTTTTGAAGGTTATGTACAATTTATTGCTTTTGTTGAGTGACTTGTTGATCCGTTTGCGATTGTTTTTATACAGAACACTTGTACTTATATGCATTAATGCTGGAAGTGCTTTTATTATAAAGACAAATACCAGCAATATTTTCACTTATCTTCTCATTTTAATCTTTTTACTTCTTCTCATGTCATGTGTACTCTATTAGCACTCAAAACTAAAATTTTAATATATTTAAATTACACTATTTTTCTTAATAAAACACACGTAAAACGAATAGAAGTGAAAATTTTGAAATGAGAAAGTAAGTGAGAACGTTCTGACTTTTTTTTTTCCTTTTAAGCAGTAGTGCAAACTAGTCCTTTATTTTGTTGTTAGCTTCCAACTTTGTAGATATTATTTTATAACAATAAACTCATCCCCTATCATACATTTTCATTTTCCCCTTGTATCTGTAATCATTTGACTCTCTATTTTTCTCCTTTCTTTTATCATATTTAACTAAAGAGCTCATTAGGACGATTGTAGGTAAAAAGTCCTTATTTCAGCCCCAATAGGGCTCTTTCACTTTACAAAATGCCTAAATGTTCAGGGGATTATGCTTAAACATTACGGACATCCATCTTGTTAGCCAACAATTTCATGATGGTCATAAGAGAGCGGTAAGGCAGAAGCCCATACTCGTTATCAAAACAAGGTACAACACAATTGTTATTTTTTAGTAGAGCGATAAACATTAGTGGGCTAAATCATTAGGGGAAGAAAAATTGTGGGAATCGATCTCGCGTTCGGGTGCATAGACATACTTTATGTCAATGTGGTAAAACACCATTTACAACACACCATTATTTTAACGTAATGGGAAATAAAAACCATTCTTTTGAGTTTATACAACAATATGGTCAAAAAGGTTTGAGATCCAAATCAAAGAACGACTTGTAGTTAAATAATTAAACAAACCCTAGCCGCAAGAGGGAAAAAAAAAAACCAAAGAATCCCTTTTTTTTTTTTCTAGAAACCAATTTAAAAATTATTCATGCAAAAAATTAACTAATTAAAAAGATATCCTATTTAGAAAATAGACAGAATACAATATTTTTAGGTTAAAACACTATATTGTGAATCTCTGATAACCAAATGGCCAATTAATTTCCAATTATGGTGAGTTTCCTCGGAGAATTTGGTTTTTGACGTTCGTTAGTTGAGCAGACTTCACCCTTTTGTCTTGCTGTATAATTGGAAGGGTGTGGATCCCTTTGAGAGGCCAACCAAGCACCCCTACATATATTGATCAGACCAAAACAAACCCTAAACACGTATAATTCAGCCTGGTACAATAAAAGTATATGTCTCCTAATTGTCACATGATTAATTCATCTTCTTTAATAAGTGAGAGATCTTAGGTTTGATTCTTACCATAGGCGAATTTGAACCACATGATCAAGATCTAAAAATTTGAGTTGTTGTTGGATTTAGTAAGTTTTCCTATTTTTCAACTTTAATTAAATTTCTTGATTAATGCATATTTACTTAAATTTTTAATTTGAATATTTAAATATCAAAATCTGACCACTTTCATGGAAAATAGTTAAAAAAAAACTTTATATGTTATCATATATGATACATATAAAATAGGTTGATAAAAACACATGTATGAACATAAATAAATAAAAATTAATCTTCCTATGGTTCATGAAAAAATTTCAAAAAAAAATCATCACAATTTAAATTCTAGAATTGAGTATAAGATAAATAAATCAATAAATAAGGCATGATATTTATCAAAATTTAAGAAAAAGATAATAAATAAAACACTAATGTTGATAATTACTGAATGGGTCTAATTCAACAAAGTGAACTAAACCCAATGACTCACCAAATTGGAGAGTTTACTCTAATTAGAAATGGTCCTTTCATTTGTCTAATCATCACCCCCCCTGAAATGTCAACTACATTCCGGTTACTTCTTTCATTCCTTCACACCCAAATGGTTGAACTTCACCTAATATAAATATATATAAACTTCTGAGATGCAGCGAACCGCTTTCATCATCATTTTATGAAACCACAGCTTTGTAGATTCCACACAAACAAGTAGCGTCCAAGAGGTTGAAGACAACAAGAACAAAAGTAAAGAATACCACTGCAGCAACCGTTGGTCATCAGCCAGTATAATTATTTTGATTTGCAGTTAGCCATGGCAGATGAATTTCAGACACCTGGGAACTGGTGGGACTCATCTTCAAGAACCAGGTTCGAGACGGGGGCATCGCCCCCATCTTCGAGCCTGAATAGCTTGGGAAACTTTGGATGGCAACCTGACATGGTTGACATCAAGGCTAGGTCTTCTATGGATTCCGGGTCGGTCTCAGGTACTTCTTCTATGGTCTTCCATGATACTCACAAGCTGCAAGAAGGGTCCGACTCTGCGAGCGGCGGCGACCCCAACTTGCATATGATGGGTTTAGGGCTTTCCTCTCAGGCCACAGATTGGAACCAAGCCTTATTGTAAGTCCAAAAATAACGGTTCATAAAATTGCTATTATTTTATTTTATTTTTTGGATGAACAAATATATACAACTTGATCATGGTGCTCAATATATAGAAACCTAAAAGGGATTTTGTCTTTCACTTCATTCATTTTTGTATAACTTGATATGTGTACAGTCGTGGTGAGAAGGTGGAGACTAGTTTTCGATCAATCCTACATGAAAACATGAACTCCAGTACTGCTAACTTTCAGCAAGAAAGTGACCAACAGCTCCAATGGAGGGATAAGTTGTTTGCTGGTGGTTGTGGGGACTCTTCTAACGAGTTTAAGCAAATGAACCGGGGATTTTCTTTAGACCAAACACAGTTTAGCCCTCAGTACAGCTCCGGGGAAAGCACGGTGACATGTCAAGGATTGCCTTCTAGTTTTCAAATGGATTCAGCATCAGCAGCTCTGTACGGAAGCCCGTCTGCAATATTGCAAGGAATACTGGGACCTCATCATGATAATCAGCCTCAGCAGCATAATTCAGCAACCATCAATTTTCCTTATCAAGGAAATTATGGAATTAATAATTCTAGTGAGCTGTTGCCTTCTTGGTCTAAAGTACCCCAGTTTCTGAGAACATCACCTCCCAAACAACCTCCTCATAGCCATTTACAATTTTCTAATAATGCTCCCTTTTGGAATGCACCTCATGAGGCCGCCATGAAAGACGTCCGGCCAAGCTTTTGCCCCTCATTGCAGCCACAATTTCCCACGGCACGATTCGATGAAAAACCAAAGGTACGCAATTGTTGTTGACAATCAGTGGAATCAAAAACTTGTTAAGGAATGAACCAACATTATACATTGCAACATTATATGTCAAGCAACAGTTACACGAGAATTGCGCTTCATAATCACCATGATTAGGGTTTTGATTGTAATGATTGGAGTCATTTAACATGTTAAATATTGGGCTGGGCAGAATATATCTGAAGTTCAGGAATCGGGTGCACTGGGGAAGAAAAGTGGGAGTGAAGCAGTATCCAAAAGGCCTCGGAATGAAACCTCATCGCCTTTGCCAGCTTTTAAGGTACACAAAATCAGCAATCAACCTTTTTTTTCATTTTTTTCATTTTGGTTTGACAAGAAGCTAGCGATGAATTGTGTTAAGCTTTTTCTTTTATCATAGACATAGATGAGAACTTGTAGCTTGGTTTTAGGTGAGGAAAGAGAAGATGGGGGACAGAATCACTGCCCTCCAACAATTGGTTTCACCTTTCGGAAAGGTAAGTAAATTTAGCTCCAAAACGCTATCTTCTTTACTTTCACAAAGAGCTAGCTAGCTAGAGACTGAGATATCATTCTCTTTCTGAATTTAAAAAGTGCGTGTTACTTTATTTTTATCTTTTCAAAGTATAAAATGAAAACTTTGATTGTGTATGATGGTTTTAAATAATTATGTTATTGTGTGTCAGACTGATACAGCCTCAGTACTTTCTGAAGCCATCGAATATATCAAGTTCCTCCATGAACAAGTTAATGTAAGTCTTATAAAGCTATAGTGTATATGCACCTTAAGCATACACAGAACTTCGATAGACTAATGACGTCGATTAAATAATATTTTTGACAGGTCTCGATTTGGGATAACGTGTTATTAATAATTTAGTTAATGCATTACAAAATTTCATGTAGGTTCCATATAATATATAAATTAATAATTTTCTAATACATAATGTTTATGATTCAACTACGATGCCTTCCTAAAATATGACTTAATCATTGTTTGTTTCTTTTTGAAATTGATGTCACCTTAGATCTCATCTCTAACTTTTTTGTAACATGATAAGAAGTTTAAGTGTGGTTTTCTCATACTGCAATAAAAAGTTATCAATGTCATCACTGCTTTGAGAGCTTTTTTTTTTTTTTTTTTTTTTTTTTTTTCGCGAAATGGCCTTCGTTAGTAGAACTATCATCCATATTTAATCAGATTTTTTATTTGGTTAAATGTTCATCAAATGGAATAATAGAGGATACGTCCTAGGTTCAATTCCTGCTGCTGGTGAATCGCACGATGATGGCCAGGGGAGGTTGAAATGTCTTTGTGAGTCTTATCGGCCTTTGAAATGGTGGACTCCCGTGGCAAAGCGACCAGTTGGTTCCCTTTTTTGTTAAAAAAACAATGTACACTCTATTTTTGAAAGAAAATAAGTAAAATTCATGAATTTACTTGATTAAACAAATACATAGAATTGTTTGTTTGTAAAATGAGAAATGAAATACATTTACAATATTTAAGAAAATAAGAAATACCTTGATAAATTAAGGGAATTATTATTAGCACTCCAAAAATCTCATTCTATACTCCAAAGTTTCTATATTAGGAAAAAAAACATTTGTGAGGAGTTTAGAATGAGATTTTTAGAGTGCCAATAACACTTCCCTAAATTAATAAGCTATTAATTAATCGATAAATGAATAAATGAATAATTTATTGTTTATTTAATATTCTGTTAAATTAATAGATTTCTTTATCCCAAAGCTATTAGTTTATAGTGGTTTAGCTAAATAATAATGTATATATAATATGTTTTGATCTTATAATGTCAGGTTTTAAGCACGCCATACATGAAAAGTGGAACTGCCATACAACACCAGCAGCAGGTATATTGTATTCTCCTTCTTCTTCTACCTGAAAAAATAATACCTATGTACTGATTCCAATAGGTGCAATCAGTTTCTTGGTACTACTAAATATTTTTTTTAATGTACTGTAGATTAATTTGTACCTGCAATTTTTCTTTTACCTGTCAATACAGATGTCTGATAAATCTAAGGACCCCGATGGTCCAAAGCAAGATCTTAGAAGCAGAGGGCTGTGTTTAGTACCGGTTTCGAGCACATTCCCGGTGACACATGAGACAACAGTTGATTTTTGGACACCTACATTTGGAGGAACTTACAGATAGAGCAAAGAGAAATGGTAGATTAATTATGTATGTACGTAGGACGCGTACTTGTATGTATCTTATTAAACCGTAACCGAGTAGGGAATGATAAGGCTAACGAGAAAGAGAGGAGGGAAACAAACAGAGATATGCTTACATATGTGACCTGGTCTGGGATGGAAAGAAGTAATAAAACTGGTGAGGGACATGAGAAAAGGCGAATGACCCTCCAAAGAACCTGAAATTGTTGGGCCAGCTACAAGCAGAATGATGCAGGGTTGGCCAATAGGGACCAATTGGAGCATATTAATTGTTGTAATAATTGAAGAATTATGATTAGGAGGTGGATTAAGAATGAATTTAGGGAAAGTTTATGATGAATTAGTTTTAGAGAGAAAAATTGTTGTTATAGGAGCTGATTTTAATATAGAAAGATAAAGGAGCTTTTATTCCTTGTTGCTATATAGTGAATAGAGCTGGCGCTACCTTTAGTTTAACACCAATAGGAAGATGGAGAAAATTTGGAAGGAATAATTGAATTTTTAAAAAAATGGGAGTGAGTAAGTGTGGGGATGGCATTTGCTTGGAGATCTCACTTTTTATTATTTTATGTGATGAGAATATGTTAGTGGAAGTCAGAGACTCAGAAGATGGCCCAGTGCACCTCCTTTCAGGTTTATTTACAATTTGTTTTTGGATTTCAATTTTGTTATTAAAACTAGATGTTTTCTTTTTGATGCTATCAGTCATGATCTGTGCTTTTTATCGAATGGTCACATTGAGGGGCTTCCATTGGGAGGTAGAGAGAGGTCCAAACTTTCTTCTTTTTCCATACATAGATATATTTTCTATCCTCATATGGTCGTCTGTAAATTGGGAACGGTCCCTCCCCACCTCCCCTCGCATCTAACTCTTTTTCTTCTTTTTTTTCATTCTAATGTGGGTTATACAGGGTTATTTTAATTCACATATATGTTGAGTGAATCAACATGAGAGGACTTGTTGAGAGTGTAAATCTCATATTGGGAATTAAGAGTTCGTTTGGAAGTGTGAATCTCATATACATAGGACTTGTTGATAATGTGAATGTCATTCATGATGTGATTTAGATTAGATTAGAATGCCGTTCACTTGGATAAAAACAAATATGCTATTACCATATTACTTATAGAAAATAATTGACTGACAATTGTGACAATTGTCATCCATTAAATTTGAACTCATAAGTCATAACCTTTTTTAACGAAATAGAAATTGAATGTTTCAAAGCCAGATTTCATTGGTATTTTTTTTTTGGGGCAAATGATAGATTTGTTAGGTTAAATGTTAGATTAGTGAGTTGACTTTGAAACCATGTCGTGATGCAAAGGCAACACTCCTCTCCACCACTGTAGTGGAGGGCCACTTGCTCATTGGTAACATATTTGTCTTTGTATTTGTAGCAAGAGTTTTATTGTTGCCTTCTCTCCCCTTGAATAGAACACCTATATTAATACATAAAACAAAATTTGCCAATTGAGGATACCATTTTAGTTTCTACATCTCTTTTATGAAATTTATTTCACAACAAAATAAATATATGTAAAAGAAATTTTACTCTAAAAATACTTTATCCCCTTGAAAAATAAATCTCTGCACAGCTCGAAATCAAAATAAAGTGAACCATGTTTTAGTTGACTATTTCTTGGGATAAAGTATCACCTTCTAACACAAGTATTTAAAAATTCTCGTGTAAGCTGTTAACACAAGTAACATGCTTTCGACACCAAAAACCTACATAAAGAAAGGATATTATTATCATTTTGGTTTCTTTTATATATGGACTTTTGAATTTAACAAAACATTGTAGAATTAGAGGTTTTCTGCTTGTTTTCAACCACGGTTTTAGTATTTTACATCGCAAACACTACTACTCACTGCCATAATGAATACATATTTACACTTAAATGGACCTTCATGCAACCAAATGGATACCTATTGACCATCTCTACCCTTAATTACCCTATGAGCGATAATTTTACTGAAAATATGACTTTAACCCTTCAAATTCAATTTTTTTTTCCATATAAAACCCGACATAATTTTTTTACTAAAAAAAAACCCAATTACTAGGATCTACCTTAGTGAATTCATTAATTATATATTACTTTACACATTTTACATTTTTTAGATGCCTAAAATACCCATCATGGGGGATCCACTGGGAGTAGTGAGTAGCGTGCGAGAGCACTCTCATGATGGGTGACCCACTGGGAAGTTCTCGTGTGAGTTCCCATAAACAAAACCGTGAGAGCGTAGTCGGGACCCAAAGCGGATAATATCGTGCTACGGTGGTGGAGCGGGCCCGAGATGTGGTGGACCCTGGACCGGGATGTGACAAAAATGTTATTGGATTCAAAATATATAATCTAGGTTTTCTCAACAATATATGTATATATATATATATATATATTTAATCTAGGTGTAGTGT
>JAOTRO020000012.1:879529-889974 GCA_028566515.2 Pyracantha coccinea | reverse complement strand
GCTGCGCCGAGCTTCAAGGAGGCCAAAGAGGCCACCGCTGAATTGAAAGACGCCCTCGATAAGTATAATTTCTCCACAAATTAAAATGATAAATTAATTTAATTGTGTTATTTATTGTTTATATTTTCCAATGAATTTCCATTGTATTTTGTGTAGCTTGTGTTATGCTCTGTTTGGTTAACGAGAAAATTGCAAAATTATGAAAATTTACTTTTCTGCAATTATTGGAAATTTACATTTCTTGTGGAATTGCTTAATTTGAATTACAAATTGCAAAATAGAAAGAGAATGTTTGAGATTGTGCTTTTCTAGTTTTTGGGAATTTTTCATTTGGGATAAAATGAAATTATTGAATTGTTGAAGCCGATTTTGTTGTTGTATATGAATGGGTGAAGAAATTATGTACTGTCAAATGTGGAAGAAATTAATTACGGAAATGGTTTCGGTGCGAAGAAAATAGATTTTTTGAGTTTATTGGTTTTTGAATGGAATTAACAATTTCTGGTTATCCACATGACGGCGATTGATCCGTAGATGTCTTCGTTGAACATTTGCTTGTATTTGTGTAACCACAGTTTCTTTGTCTCTTGATTTCGTATTTTGGGAGGTCCAAAGTTTTCCCCTTCTATAAGCGTGATCGGTTGGACCGTTACGAGGCACCAAATTTTTAAGATTGACAGAGTTTTCCTTTATTTTGTTGATCTATATGTATAATCTGTAGACTAACGTTTGTTCTATCACACGTACTGTACATGAACTTCCAGGGTATATCTTTCTTCACCCAAATCTACTGATTTTGGGGAACTGTCTGCTGCTGATAATGTGGCTGGACTGTCCCTGATCACAAACCCTGAACCTGAGGAGATGGAATCCCTACTTCTTACTCGGACTTCGGTGCCGAGACATGCTCTTCATGCATTTGAAATGCTGAGTCGAAGTTCTGAAGTTCAGGTAATTGATTCCATCCATTGCCGGTTCCAGGATCCAGTTTCTTTGAACATGAAATTTGGCATGTGACTTTTCTTCTTAAAATGTAAGATGGATGGCTTTGTATAATTTGTTAGCGGACTTAATTTATTTTCTTGGTTTCATTCCCCCAGAATGTTGTTGCTTCAATTGCAAGTGACCCGAATTTATGGAATGCGATGATGGAAAATTCTGCGCTCAAGCAATTTATGGCCAACAAGAACCATAATCTTTACATGGGAGAATCTGCGGCAGATACCTTTCCAGTTTCACACAGGAAGCCTGAAGACGAATCAGAGAAATCTGACCGCTGGGAAGGAATGCTCGGTGGTTTTGTGCAGAAAATCAAGCTGACAGTGGAGAAGTGGGTCAGTGATTTGTCGTCATTCATCCAGAACATTTTCGAACCCCCTGCAGCTGAGACTGAAGCAGACGGAGGGAATACAAAGTCAGTTGTAGCATCTGCGTTCATGGGGCTAGCAGTTATGGTTGTTATGGTGGTCTTGCTGAAGCGTGCCTAGTTAATTCTAGGTGAATCTGCCGAAAAAACAATCCCAAATGTGTTTATCTCTGCCTAATGAGCGTTGTGGAATAAATAAAAGCAAATTTGATCCCGAAAGTATTGCCATCAGATGAGTAAGCTGCGTGCGTATTTCTTTGGCGTAGGTAATCTTTTTCCTTTTCTGTTGGTAAATGCTTAACTGATCGTTTAATCAAATAGAGAAGCTAGTTAGATAACATGTACAGCTTATGCAGCTTCGGTGCTCGGATTTTTGTTATGGTTAACTTTCTGGGAATGTTTTGTTGTCAGGTTTTCGTTATGATTTATGCATTTAGAATGCTTGATCTTGACTAGTTTGGCATCTTAGGTTGGTTGACGTTATTGGCGGCTAGCCACGGCCTTGATTAATCCATAATGGTAAAAAAAAAAATGACAAGGTTGAGAAACTGAGGATGAAGAGATGAATTGAAGAAGGTAATTGTTGTGTGGCTTTAGCTCCATGCCAATGGAAGAAGTTTCCTTTTGGTTTTCTTGTGTGTGTATCTTTTTTTTAATCACTGCCAAAGTAAAAACAATGTCGTCCTCCGATAAATCCATCTTTCCTGTTTGTCGTCTACGATTCACATGCGTCCGATCAGGTTCCTCTCGAAAATTAGGCAGAAAGTGCTCGTGCAAAAATGATCGAAGAGGGGTTAGACTGATGACACGTATGTAATTTTTATGTTTTTGGGCTCCCTAACCATAACTCTACGAAGCTTTAAACTGTTCAAGTTTTATTTCTGTTTGGCTTTGCGCTATGAATTCAATCAGTTTTTTCATCACATGTTCCTTGTTTTTTAATATAAGTTGTGTTTTCCGTTTTATGAAACGAATATTGAGGAAGAGAGATAAAACGAATATTGAGATAAACATCGTTAAACGCCGCAAATAAAATACAAGGTAAACAACAGTAAACAATGCAATTCATTTGTTACATTTGGCTGGGGTTCACTTCTGAGTAGTTAAAACTATTTCTCATAAGTTCATAACTACAAACTGTTATTTCCGACGGAGCGTTGATTACGATGAAAGTTACAAATCTTGGATCTTTGTAAATCTACAAAGCTGATGGTAGCTAGTCGAGTCACTCAGCACTACGGTCTGGTCCCATTGTGTGACTTAGCTATTCTCCCCCTCCAATTAGTGTAAAAATATATCCTTGTACTCGGGGAAGAAAAAAAAAGTAGCTAGTCGAACATTGTGGGGAGTCGGGCTCTTCGGCTTTCCCATTTGGCCAAGCACGTTTCTCCTGTGCTGCCGATCATTCTTCTCTTCTACTGTAAAAAAGGATCTTCGAGACATAATTGGTGTTGCACTAGTCATTACTTATGTACATGACGTCCTCCTTTGATATGTTCATCTTCCCCTTGTCTCTTCTACCGTTTACTTGTGTCCGATCAGGTTCCCCTCGCTGAAAACAACACAGATTTAACACACAGCAAATGCAAACAGACTACAATAATGGTAACGGCAACACAATAATGAAAAATCGCATCGGGGTACTACAAGCGTTACGCTCACCTTCCTCAAGACAAATGCCAAATAGAGATAAGCTACTTCCCATTCGTCTTTCGATAGTGTGCCTGGATATTGACAAGCGGAATGAGATGCATTATCAGACACAAGCAACCGAAACCATATTTTCACAGTTGATGGGCAACAAACTTACTTTGATCTTGGTTACCATCACCTAATGCACCAAGCCTCCTCATTAATTCCACAAATTCTGGCTTTTTCATATACTCATGCACAAATTCGTGGTTGTTCTTCACAAAAACTAGCTCCATATCATACTGCAAAAGGTGAATTCATTCATATGAATACGAGAAGATTCTTAGCCTAACAAGTAGGAAAACGTTTCAGATAGCTCCTATCACATAGCAGTGTGTGCTTCTGAATGCACTTCTGTCACTGTTTGTGCTGATAACCTTAATAGCAATTTCAAGAGGATGAAAGAAGATAGTATACCTCTTCAACCAGCGATTTGAAAACATGAAAGGGGACAACCCATTCCGGGCAATCAACAGCATCCTCCAGGTGAAACTTGTACTTGATACCAAAGGGGCTCGAAGACTTGAATTTCTGCAACCATACAAAAAGTATTTGTCAAATTAGGAATAATTACAAATAGTTTATAGATTCTAATGTCTCGGGTTGGAGAATAGCAAAATTGAAAAACAAAGCATCTGAGTAAAGTCATACCTTTTCAGAAAAGTCATCATCAAAACGTATCCAGTAGACGCTATTACCAAAGACCAATCCTTCAGCTGGACATCACAACGAAAATAGCATCTCCGATAAATAATGATTAAAGTACTTTGCCATGCCCAAGAATCTAAATGCTAAACATAAGAGAATGAAATGGGAAATACGTATTTCTAATGAATTTCACCATCTACTCTCCCAGAGAGAAAATATTGCCTATGAGACAAATGACTGCAATTATCAGAGTGTCAAATTGTTTCCTTTTCCTAGGTCACAGTTTAACATAACTCTCAAAGGAAATGAATCAACAAGGAATAAAATAAACCTTCTCTAAGCTTTTTGATAATCACATTCGCATCGGGCATTGTTCCAATAAAAGTACCGCCAGGTCGCAGTAAAGCCGATACATTAGCCAAGGCTCGCCGTGCACGTGCCTCAGTAGACCAGGAATAATGCAAGGCAAACTGCAAAATAAAATGTGTTTTAATGGGTGAGTTTCAAAGGCTTTCCTCCCCTCAAATCTTTTAATTACTATACAGTATAAGGGAGAAACTAGAAAGCCATTAGTGCCCGAGAGGCTCACCTGGCAACTGACAACATCGAAGGGGGCATCGTCAGCCAGGACTTTATCCAGGTGAACCTGAAACCATGCAAATACTAGCATTAATAATCATATGGTATATAAGCACCACGCAGTGTTTCCACATATGCTGCTTCCTAATGGCTTCTTTTTTGATAAAGTGAAGCAGAGGCAAGCTCCCGAGGAACAAAACAATGGCTTATTTAGCTGCTATTAAATTTGCAATTACCTCATAGCAATCTCCACACATAAGATGCGCAGGAAATGTAAACTTTTTACGACGCTGATGATGGTCGGCATCGCCATTGTAACGGGTACGACAATCTTCTATCTGTACAAATATTTGAACACAATAATAAGATGGTTGATGACGGCAAACTTTTAAAAATAATAACACTGTGGGCAAGAGGCAGACAACAAAAATGACTTCCAACATTCTTGCTAAGGTCTTGAGAAAAAATGTCACTCATTTTTCATCAGACAAATACATACACAAAAAGAATATTTCATACATGAAAGAGAAGGATGACATTCAAAAAGATCTTTAATGTCATAAAAACTGGGAAATCTATCACTACATGATGAGATGGTGCAAATAAAAGAAAAACTAAAAGTAAATCACAAGCAAAGAAAAAACAGAAGTTGCTTAGGTCGGAAAAATAGCCTTAAACCCTCTCAAGTCTCAACTCACCTACGGAACAGTACCATATCATCCTAACCTGGATTTGTCCACATATGATACAGTTCGCCAAACTCATACCTCGTTTGACAAGGAAAATACTTTCCTTCCATACCAAATAAAAACTAAACAACTATCGAAAATAAAATTTCTCCCAAACATTAATGAATTGAATAGAGGACACTTCACAATAGCAATAATGTAGGACAAGTATAAGTCAATAAGTACTAATGCAAATTTTCCAACATTTATGAATAGAATAGATGACAATTCACAAAAGCTATAATGTCAGGCAACTAGAAGTCTATTACTACAATTGCAAAATTACACATCCAGAAATGTAGGTTAGTGGTTGTGTAGAAATACAGCAAAAAATGGGCCTCGAATCAATTTGTCTACTCCATTAAAAGATAACTAGTTGACTACAATGAAGAGCTTAAACAGACCCAACAAAGCTTTTATCAAAAAGAAAAATGATAACAAATAAGCTAAGTATAACCAAATTTAAGTACTTACCGAGCCTTCAGCGATATCAATTCCAACATAATACGCAATTTTAGCCTTGTCCCATTTGATGAGATCACCTCCCTAGCCAATAGAATACATTCAAAAGAGAACGTTTAGCGGAAGGAAGGGTAAGAGAAAATATACAAATGAACCAGCAATACCTTGCCACATGCAAGATCCAGGACAGCATCTCCTCTATGAGCATATAGCTGGATTAAAACACTCTTAATCTGGTCAACAGGATAAGGAACTATAATCAACTAAAAAGTAAGGAGTGTGATCAAACCATTTTGGAGTAGTTAGAAGACTAAAAGACAAACCCAATTGTTAAGCTTCTTTAAATGGATGATTGGACTAGCTTCTCGTTCTTCTAGAGTTTGATTCGTCCTTGCACTGTAATGATCGGCCACTTTACGTGCAAATTTTTTTGTGGTTTCATCCTCCAAGAATTCGGCATCACCTAAGACCACAATGTAATAAACCATGGTTAGAAAACCATGAAGATTTCAAATTTTGAATTTTGAATTTTCCTTTTGTATGGCTATCAGACACACACACACACACACAGAGAAAATGCATATATGCATACATATACATATATTTCCTTTGCTTTGTTTCAGCTATAAAAAAATAGTAAGAATTAGAAAATTCAAAATTTAGTCACATTCCCTTCTTCTCCATTTCCTCTGTTACCAAATAGTGGGGAACTAAAAATCCCAGGTTCGAATTAATCCCCCACACTAATCAGACACACAGAAAACATTCAATAAATTGGCAATCGAAAACACAAAACAAATAAGAAAAAAAGTCTTCAACTTGTGCATTTCTCTTCCTCTTCCTTCATTTATCAGCAAAAACCCACAAAACCCAGATCCAAAAACTCCCGAAATAACCTAAAAGATTACCAATTTACCAGAGGAAATCACAAATCCGAACCAGAAAACAAAAGGGGTTTACGATTTTCACCTTCTGGGTTGTGTTTGAATCTCGACTGGGGAGGGCCGAGTGAGGTGGAGGACGATTCCGGGTACCCTCGTTTCATGGGCAAAAATAGAAATTGCACCGGGACACAATCGGGGTTCGGCGTGGAAGAACCGAATGCCGGCACAAAATTAGAGCTTTGATATCAAGAAGCAAACACAGACAGACAGCAACGTTAATTCTCTTTATACTTGTGCGTATTTTTATTCTTGAGGCGTATATTTGTGTGTGTTTAATTATTGGTGAGGTGAGAGGGACTAGGAATGAAGGAGAAAGGCTCGAACAGATTTGAACGGTGCCTCCAAGTGGTGTTTGCAGGCCGCGTGGTGTGGTTGGGTGCGTTTCTGGTTTTTCTCCTAGTTTTATGAATATCTTTTCACTTTTTTCACTACGAGTCAAAAGATTATTTAAACCCGCCCTTCCTTTTTGTCCTTTAAAATTTTAAAAGATGATAGGTTCTAGTCGGGCGGTTAGTTGAGATCTTTGCGTCTACACGGTTAGATGTAGTGTAGGCAGATTTTGGGTGAACGTAATTGTATTGAGATACATAAATTACAAAATAAAATGATACATAAATTAAAGTATTGTATTATATTAAAAATATGAAAAACAAGCATAAAATGAGTTTTCATCTAATTATTCAATAAGCCTCTTACAATTTATTAAACGAAAATAAAATGCCTCGACGAGAATCACAATCTAAACGAATGCATAGATAGGTCTAGACAAATAAAGCGTACACTTAAAAAAACCGAATCGTATTTTCTTAATTTTCAAACGTTTAATAATTAAACAAAACAGCGGCAGATCAGCTGGAGATTTTTAGAAAAATGGTCTTCAACGGTTGTAATTCATTTTAAAAATAAAAAATAAAAATCCTTTGGGAGGGTCCTCCCAGAATACGGCCGATGGCGTCCTGAGAGACCAAACGTAGTAACAATTCGCCTGCGACGGTTCCGACCTCATCGTTTCGAGTCCTACTCCGCCTCTGCGGGCAAAATGCCGGTACGCATGCTATTCTTGCCGCGCTCTTTAATTCTTTCTCCACAAATTTTGCATTTTTCTTTTTGTTCAGAAACAAAATTAAAGTCAGTTAATTGAAAATTTTAATCAAAGCAATTTGGGTTGCTGTGAATTGGAATCTACCGTATCTGATGGACATCGATTTTGTGATGCTTGATTGTGAACTCATGTCTTTTGTTTTAGTTAATGTTTTTTGTTTTGGTTCAATGTTGTCTGTCTAATTTGTTAGTTGGAATGGGATTTCATCATTGAAATTTCATAGATTTTTGCTTTGATATATTCATTGCATCTGTACAAATTGTTCTTTATATGCTTTGTAGTAAAAGAATGTTGTTAGATGTGGCGTCTCGGGTCATCGTTAACTTGGAGGAGTGTTCTAAACCACTGTACTGAAGTTTTAGGAATCCTTGTCAGGTTCTTCTTGTAATCCACATAGTAGAGACCGAACCGAACAGTGTATCCCATGTTCCATTCCCAGTTGTCGAGCAGTGACCACACAAAATAACCACGCACGTCACAGTTGTCTTGCCTGCATTGATTGAGTTTTCTGTTAAGTTTGTGTGTACAATGTTGGAGTTCTAGAAATGTCGCGAAATAACCTCACAAAGATATCGAAGTGGGGAGTGGTTATTACCTTATAGCAGCAGATAGGTTCGAGAGATAGTCCCTGTGAAAGGTTATCCTCTTTTCATCGTTTAAAGCCTTTTCTAAAGGTATGAAACGTTTATTTGGATCATCCATACCTGTGCTCATGCATTTAAACATCTGTTATTTCATGAAACTTTGAATTATAAGTTGTGAATCTGAATCTAGTCTACTCACCATTTTCGGTTATTATCATCGGGGGGTTCCCATACTTATCTTTCAGGTGTCTTGACAACTTTCGGATGCCCCATGGGACTATGCGCAACCAGCGGGAAGCTGCCTGGAGGAGGAAGCACCGACGAGCTTTCTTAAATATGAAATCAGTGACTGAATTCAAGGTTTTAGGAAGGGTTTGAGACATACTCTTTCTCCGATTGCCACTCCTCCTTTGTATGCTACAACGAAAGCCAGGTATAATAATAATCAGTTGACATCCTGATTTTGATTCTTTTGTAATTAGGTAGTGCTTGGTCTTCTGGAATGGACCTTGGAATGGAATAGACATTCCATGCTCTGGGATATGCCGGATGGAATGCCCATACCATTGCTTGGTCGACAGGAAAAAAAAAAAATTGGAATGGGCAATTTCCTTTCGCCCAAAGTGTTTTTAATAATTCCAATTGCCTTCCTTACCAATTTTATTGTCCTACTCTGACCTTAACTCTTTCAGCGTTCATTCCATTCAATTCCATTCCGGTGGTCATTCCAGCAACCAAACACTACAAGCGGGTAGAAGATTGTGTTTTCTCATCTTACGGGTTGAAATGACTGCAGCATCAGATGTAGCATCCTGCATTATAAACTTTCGAATCCGAGTCCTGTCATTTCGAGCATAATATGTGGTGTAGTGGTTTAGGCCAACAAAGTCCAAGGTTCCAACCAGGGAATTTGCGATTTCCAGCGAAATCTCTGGTAATCTCTTATCCACAAGCTTCTTCATTGAAAGTGGATATTCGCCAAAAAATAGTGGATCAAGGAACCTGGTTCACTTTTCTGTGTTATGCGTGTTTATACAATTTTTGGTCTCTGTGATGCGAACATTTACAAAGAAATTACCATCCCAATGAAAAATCGATTGCTCTGTGTGCTGCATCTCTGTCCTCATCATTATCAGATACAGGCTCATACCATTTGGCATCCAATGAAATTCCTACTTGGCCTCCTTGTGTCTCCTAGATGGTTCAGTAAAAAAACATAAGTTCCATGTGTCATTTTCTTTAACATATGGCATAAAGTTTACTATTTGAGTTAGGAAGTATAATTTTACAGAAATGAGGGTACCTTGAAAAATTGCCGGTAACTATGATAAACGGCAGCATGAGACAGGAGGATGTTGTGAGCAACAATGTACGGTTCAGCAGATGAATTTCCCTTCTTACAAAACAAATGGCCAAGAATAGAACATCTCCCTGGAGCTTGTATGCCCAAGTCATAACCTTGGAGTGCATTACCATGAGGCTCGTTGAAGGTGATCCAATTCTTAACTCTGTCGCCAAAAGTTTTGAAGCAGGTGAAGGCATAATGTTCGAAGTCTTTTCTGCAAGCGAGGTAAATGTTAGGTTTTTTTTTCAGCATTTTCAAATCCTTTTCTGCAGGTGTTTGATATTTACATTATGTTTGCACTCAACCACCCTTGGTATCTGTCTTCAAGTGCTTGTGGAAGATCCCAGTGATATAGAGTTACAAAAGGTTTGATCCCTAATCGAAAAGAATAGTTTGACCTTCAATAATGTTGTCATTGAGAAAGAATTATTTTCTTGAAATCAGTTATGCATTTCAATGGCGTTGTAAAAGCAATCGAATTGTAATCTTGAAAAAGAATTCTCTATCTAAGAATTATATTCTTATTGAGGTCTCATTGCATACCCTTTTCGAGTAAAGCATCTATAAGGCTGTTGTAGTAGTTTATTCCTTCTGAGTTGGATTCTCCTGTTCCGTCTGTTTCAGGTTATTTTCGAAAGCAGTAAGTAATCAGAAGACAGTGAGATAGAGAAAACGAAAATCTGGACAGAATCAAATCTTACTTGGAAAAATTCTCGGCCACGATATTGAGAATCTGTATGCATCCACTCCCATATCCTTCATCAACTCTATATCACTCTGCAAATATTAAGTTTAGTTTAGTAATTTATAATATACTTGAACTCTGCCATTTGTTTAATCTGGATATGTTTTGTGTTATGCTATTATAGTAACACCGTTAGAACTTCTATCCAAAATAAAGAATTTAACAGGGTAAATAAGGGATGAAAGTTCTAATGGGTTACTCAAAAGGACCTTTGCTCCACTCTCTAACAAGTTCAAAGCAGGAGAAGAGG
>JAOTRO020000012.1:868384-879429 GCA_028566515.2 Pyracantha coccinea | reverse complement strand
TTTGGATTCTAAAAACTCATCCATTCTGCAATAGGACTCACCCCTTTCGTCCAGAACCTTCTATCTTCCAACAGGCTTCTCGGTCAGACGGCCCACGATCAGGATAACCCTCAACAGGCCGAGAACGATTCTATACTCGGCCCAAACCAATATTTTGGGCCCAAACAAAAGGACAAGATCAGATTTCTCACAAAAATAAGGGGAAGAACAAGTTGAAAGCAATGAGATTTCTGGTGCATTATATTAGTGAACTTATATTCCTTAGTGTGGCGTTGGTAACAAGACTTGTTCATGTGTGAAGATAGGAGTCATGAATGCTTTTACTATAAACTTATCACAACTCTTATGGAGACTTGGAAACCTTAATATATACTATATGGATTTATTAAAAAGTCATTGTGCACGTACTCCTTATAAATATATCTTTATTTCTAAGCATAAAAAATTCAGAGCGCACTACTCGCACTTTTTTTTTTAATCAAATCTTAAAAAGGCACAAATGTTTAGTCTTAGACGATATGATAAATTGTAGGGGGATTCTAATTTCCTCTTTAATTTATTGAGTACTTTTATTGGTGAAAAGAATTTGGTAGTTTTTTTTTTCAACAAACGATATTATTTACGGAGAAGGTAGACTTAGCCTTATAATGGGCTAGCAATAATGTTGTTCAAATTCACCTTCGACGAGAATCGAACATAAGACCTCTCACTTATAAGTAAGAGACAAATATTATTAGACCGTAGTACTAAGTGACATTTTCTTAACGAGAAAAGAATTTTGGTAGTTATTTTTGTGCTTATATGAGAATTGGCATTTTCTTAACGAGGATTCACAAGAAGGAGATCAACCGTGCCCATGTTGAAGAGAGAAACAGCTAGTGGGTGAGACAAATGTAAATTAAAGACTACAAACAGTTTATTAATACACAAAAAATAAAACTTAAACGGATGTATTCAATTGAGATTTTGAGGGATTTTGATGGGGTTTAATTGATTCATAGAGATTAGTGAATTCTCTCAAATTCTAGGGGGAGGTAAGATTTGAGAATGTGTAAAATACACTACGAAATCTCTCTAATTTCTTCAAATTCCTCAACTTTTTAAAATCCTTTAAAATCAATGTTTAATTAAATACACCTGAAATATTATAAACTTCTTTAACCTCCTGATTTAATGCACCTAGACTTTCAAAGAATCATGTAAAATTCTAATTGGATACTCCTGAATTTGTAAAAAGAACTAAAATCTCTCAAAATCCCAATTATTTTCAAGTAAGAATTGAATAAAGGGTTATTAAACTATGATACCAAGTTGAAAATAAAGGGTTCATGATAAATATAAGAATTATTCAATAATCTCACAAACTCGAATGCTTTATGGTATTTATAAGAATACAATGGAGCGATAGTCTTATATTAAACAAATTCACACTATAAGGAGAGCTATTCGAATTTGAGTGTATATCAGAAGCACAATGCTACACCCTTAAACTCATGATGAGATTTGCTGAGAAGAAAACCAAATCTAATTGAAACTTGGTAAATTCAGTAGCAATAGGAATTTTAAGATCTGATGATCGATACAGAATTCAAGGTATCACGAGCAAGCAAAGCAACAATCAACAAATAGGTGTTGCCCTGCTATCATTAGTGGGTGAACTCAACAATGCCTTTGGTACATTTGAAGAACTGGAATTGTGTTGAAAATATCATGGACACTAAAAAAGTATATTATTGATCATAACTTCTCGTGATCTCTTTCTATAAGTCTTGTTTTTTGAGGTGAAATACGATATTCATGCAAATAAAGATTGAAATAGTATAAACGGATAGAAGGAATTTAGCAGGCTTTAGAAAATCTTGTTTGGGTTTTCAACCCAGTTTAATAAAAAAGAGACTCACTTTACAATTAGACTGACAAACTATCCTCAAATAAAACATCTTAGATTACATCGGTGGTTTGAGCCTTGCAAGGCAATCTCTCCCAAGGCTAGCCAACCGGTGCGCCATAAGTTGATTATTTAGGCAAGTCGGACTACTCATAAGGCTTGACCATCGGGCTACTAAGTAGTACCTTACTCTCTAACACACTTAAGAGGTTTAGAAAGAGCCAAGAACTTCGGATTTAGTCATCAACTACATAAGTAGGCTATTTCATTATCAAGCAATTAAAAAGGCCTAACTCCCCGATAAACTGACCCCTGATCCTCTCAAATCCATTTAAGCTAATTACGTTATTCTTCAAATAGAGATGAATCCTACATACCTAAACGAACCGTAGATATTAGAGAGTTGGGCAGTAAGTAGTGGTACATGAAGTATAAAAAGCATTATTGCATTAACATTATCTTCCAATTTGATACATGTGCAATTAATGTTGTAACGTTGTGCAATGTCGGATTCTACTTGTGCGGTTTGAGAAAGAGAGAAGGCATGTCGCTTCTGGTACTGTATTGATTGTTAGTTTGTTACATGAAACAATGGTGAAATACAAGACTGTTTCCCCGTCATTGCTTCATGGAAATACTCGGGTGAAAGAAATACTTTGTAAAAGTAAAACAAACCCAGACTTATAATTACATACAACTCTATCAAAGAACAGATGAACAGAATCTTGTATACAAATGCCAGCCATCCTAAGTACAACAGTGAATGGCGTCGTAGAAAGAAACTATTGGGCTTTGTGTATTGCATTAAAAGAAGAATACAAACTCGTAAATTCTACTGCTATCTCTGTATCTTTATTTCCTATACTCAATGCCAGGCAGAAGCTGATATTAAGTTCCTGTCCTTCCATCCCAAGAGCATAGCACCGTCCTTCTCAACCAGTGTATAATGCTCCGAGTAACACCTCAGCAGACTCCCGATGACAGAGTTTACATATGAGCTCAACGGGTACTGCTGAAACCCTGCCATTGTCAACCTGGATTTCCACTTGCCAAAGAGCTCGTGACGTTCCACCCTTTCCTTCCCCTCGCAAGCAATGACATTCACAATATCTCTTGCCAAGCAATGCTGCTCCACATTGATTCTTTCCTTGCTGTTCCTTGGCAGGGTCACGTCAATAGACTCGAACATTGCCAAGTAGTATTCAAGAGTTTCCACAAACCTATTGAAAAAGGGGGTTGTGTTCGTGTTTGATTCTTGTTCCACCAAAGTGGTTACCTTTGGATTTAGAGACCTCACTGTTCTCAGCAGCCCATCCCTCGGATTTTTCTCATCAACGCTTTCATCTGGTGTGTGATGAAGCTGCAGAGGGAAGTTCACAGCAAGAGCCTCTCCGGGCCTGACATCAAGCATGTCCCGCGTGACATCAGCTGCGAAAACTGGGACTCCATGAAATTCAACTGGGATGTTAAATTTGTCTGAGATGGCTTTCAACCGTCTACCTACTGCCTCCAACCCATCACCACGGGCATGTTTAGAAACAGGATCATCGATACCTGTAATTCGTACATGGGGAGCCCCACTGGGCCTTGCTGCAAGTGCTTGAAGGAGAGTAACCCACTGGGTTCCCTGAGCAATCTGGAAGTCTATAATGTGGATGCGGTCCTCATTTCTGCATGCCTCAGCAATGGCCCCGTTGGCTGCCATGTAACCAAACTTTAAGTATGGGCAGATCTCATACAGAATCTGCATGTAGGACAGCAAGTCTTTGCTTTCAGGCTCTCTACACCTAAAAGCGTGGTAAATATTGGCACCTGATGCCTCCTTCCTGGCCACCAGCCCTTCTACCAAGTAAGCTCCAAGTCGCTGGATTGGTTCTCCACCGATAGACACAGCTCCTCTAGCCTTTTCCATCAATTTTTTGAAACTATCCACGTCGTTGTTGGAGAGAGCTCCAGCACATGCAATCAGCAATTCCTTCAGATTACTTGCTGGCAAACCCTTTAGAGATGCTTCATCTATCACTTTATGACGTTTCTCAAACTGAGCTTCACCCAACTGCCTTTGCCGAGAAACAAAGGATGTCTGCCGTTGAAAAGGGTTTGAACCCTGGTGCTCCTGGATCCATGACATGGACCTCTGGGACTGCCGCCTGCTACTTTCTCCACCAGAAGTGTTTGGTGTGGTGACTTCTTCTTCCTCATCGTCAGGCCCCATTAAAGCACTCTCCAATTCCTGCAAAGTTTGTTTTAGATTCTGGCTACTATTTGCATCCTTTAAGGAAGAAGTCCTACCAGAATAGACCTGCAGACTGTCTCGACTACAGTCCACCGAAGGGCTTAAGCTTAACTGATGAACGTAACTGTTTGTTTCAAATGAAGAGGTACAGGAGGGGGTGGCTCCTGAGAGATTCTCCGGGGAGCTGTGCTGCTCCTGACTGTTGCTCAGTGTCGTAAGAGTATCAGAATCAAAGTGAGTCGAAAAGGGTGAATTTGGTGAGTTCTTAATATCAAATTTCAACGACCCAAGTAACCTTTTAGGTAAAGACTGAACAGTGGGAAGTGGAGCTGTATATGACAATCCTGCACCAGTCGCACCAAATCCAAAATGCTGGTCCATGCTATGAGATTGGCATCAGCTATTCCATGTGACAAGAAATCCAATTGTATAACGTATCAACCAGAATAGGATTCAGCTTTGTGCTTTCCCCAAAAAACACTCTTGGCAACCTCTGTGAACTTTCAAGATAACAAAATAAACCTGCAATATTGATACAGAAAAAGGCCCATTAACTAGAGATTCTGAGGGAAAAATTACATATACTACCTTGAAAAGCAGAAATTATAACCAAACCACAACCTGTCTTGCCTGAATGTATTATCGAATCAATAAACACCGAGAAAAGTTTTAAATTTTAAACGGATATTAATCAGAATAAAGAACAGGAAGCAACCACTCAGGACTCAGGAGGATCTGCATCCCAGAGTACTTGAGCTACCCTTTCGAAGCATAGGAAGCAACGAAATGGGCCGCTTTATTCAACCGATGTAATGGAATATTGCTTCAGCGAGTGATATCTCAACTAAGAATTGCAAGTCGTCCTAATTCTCGACACTTTTTCCTAACATGACCACCTACCCTTTGACAAATAGAGTCCCGAAAAAATGCAGAGGCCTCTAATTTCCTAAAGCATCACTAGTCTGTCTATCAATGGGATAGTCACAGAGCAGATACCAAACAAAGGATAACCAAATGGAGATTGAATCAAACAGGGCGAGACTAATCGGCCTCATCAATCGAAAAATAGAAGATCCATTGAGCTGACACCAGGAGAACATGGTTTCAGGACTGACAAACTATGTCAAGGTGCACAATTTATAAAATTTAACTTCCATGTGAATAAATTTGGAGTAATTTTGCATTTTGGGACCAAAAATCAAAACCCAAAGGCCATCAAAACCATAACCAGTTGAACTGATTTTACAAAACCCATCACTTCAAATCACAAAACGCTCCAAATCCACTCACCATCTGTTTGTTCTCAAGAAAGTGATAGAAAACAGATCAAAATAAGAAAAACCCAAGATTTCCTCACCCTATACGCCACGAATCAACCTACACCCTCCAATCAATGAAGCCCAATACGAGCCACAAGTTCAGATTTCCCCTTTTCCCCAAAACCCCGAATCAACAAACTACACAAAGATTCAAAAGAAATCAGATTCCACCCAACTTTCGTTTCACCTCAACTTCCTCAGCTACCAAACAAATTATACTTAAACCAATAATTCAAAGATATACAAATCTATGAACAAATACCTGTATTTGCTCTTCTGGGTCTTCTCGGTCTTCGGCTTAGACAGCAAGTTTTGGTAGTGGGTAAGTTCTGGTTTGTTCCAAGAACCTGTTCGTAAAGTTGTGGGAGCTCTGAATTCGCTGAGTTCTCGAAAGAAGCAGAAGGTGGGCTTCCAAGGTATATATAGCAGAAAGAGACGGTGAGGTGTTGGCGCCGACCATACGTTCCAATGTTTGAACAACAGAACATTCCTAGCTTTGGGTTCGTGGAAAGTCACGGGGGAGATGCCAATAAGCGCTTCTTCTCGGCAAGTGAAAAACCATGGACATGTTGGTTAAAGGGAGATAATGATATGATTGAAAATTCGGAACGTTAGAAAGACTATCGATTCAAAATCACGTTGCAGCTAGCAGATGTTATGGAATAATGGCTGGCCGCGCATTCAACTTTTCATTTATTTGATGTATATTATTAAAGCGAGAGAATCTCGCATATATAAAGATTTTATTTGGCAGACAGAAATTGTTTGGATATGATTATTCGTTATATTAAACGTGTTTCAAAAGAAGAAATAGATGAAAACTTTTTTATCATGTTACAGTTAAAGATTACTCACGAAAAAAGTTGTTCATTTAATTCTATTATTTTTGTGGAGATTAGTAAGAATATCTTTTGTTCAACTTGAACAAAATTAAAAAGTTGGCATTCATTTCTTCTTTCAAAATGACTTTAATACGGTGAATTGTTGCCAAATGTACAACTCTTGGTGACATCTCTTCTACTATGATTGGTAGAAACCGCAAGGGAGAGATCATGATAAAATTTGGATGGTGCTAACTTTTTACCTCTACACATCTTGTTAATTTTGTTTTGTTGATTTTTTTTCAATTCATTTGATCCGAAAAGTCAAAAATTAAGAAGAATGTATGACAAGTAAATAAGTGTAAAATAGATGTACCCTAAAATTTTGGTGAACTTTTGGAAAATAAAAAACTATTGTATCCTTTTAATCGGATTTGTAGTTGTGTCACATCACATAGGAAGAGGATCATCTCCAAATCGTTTATCGTACATCGTGCGAACAATTCAAGCTGAGAGTATGGATATGTTGAAAAGATAACTTGGGTATTTTTTAATTGAATTAGGATTAGTGATAAAACATGTCCAAATGGAAAATTATTGTTTTTTCTAGCTTGAATCGTGGGTTGGAAACCAAAGTTTGTTGAAGACGAAACAAGTGGACATGAATTTAATCACTACATGATAGTTGAGTGGTTGATAATGAATTTTAGGTTCGTATTTCACATAAAGTGGTAACCAGAAAAAGGCTGAAACGTCTCTGTTAGTCTTCTTGATCGCTGAAAAAGTGAATTGTAGTAGAGAAACCACCGACTGATTTTTTTTCAAAAAAAAAAAAGAGGTGGACATGAGTTTGACTCGAGAAAAGTTTGTCAAACTTGCAGACTTTTCTTCTCTT
This sequence comes from Pyracantha coccinea, assembly GCA_028566515.2. Classification (NCBI taxonomy): domain Eukaryota; kingdom Viridiplantae; phylum Streptophyta; class Magnoliopsida; order Rosales; family Rosaceae; genus Pyracantha; species Pyracantha coccinea. The sequence continues at coordinate 872,270 of JAOTRO020000012.1, read as the reverse complement.
AACAAATTTAAAAAATAGAACCTTATTGATTTAGCTTAATTAATTAAGGTTATAACTTTGGTCTCTTTTAGGTGATTATAAGTCAATTGATCACGATTTTAGGATATAAACCGGGAAACTGGGGTTGCTTTTCCAATAAAAAAAAAAGAACAAGAAAATCTTGTCTGGATTGGAGGAGGAAATCCAGAGGTGCTATGGAACCAAGTGGTTTAAATTAGTTTGGCGCTACGGTATTTTAGCAGTTAAATTTGATTTGTATAATTGTTATAATCTTTTAGTTTTAATCTCAATCATTTTTCATATCACTTAGTGCTACGAACCGTTGAAGAAATTTACCTATTGACTTTCAATGTTTGTTGAAAAAAATGGTTTAAATTTGATTTAATGTTCGATCCAGATCGAGTCGACTTTTTAAGGAGGAATTTACTTATTGACTTCCAATATTTGGAGTGCATGATGACTTTTTTATGGTGTTCATTTATTTGACAATCAATGTGGCTAATTGCTGAGAAGAGGAAATCTAGTAACTTTCTCGACTTTCTTTCTAATTCTCTCATGTTGTGATTGAACCGTCTATTTTTTAGATCACTCTTTACATATCATTTATGCAAAAAAAAAAATTAATTAAATTTAAAATCATTATGTCATCTAATGAATAATAATCATAGATAGATAAATCATGTTTCTTACTTAAACACTTAATTGTTTATAATTTTGTTTTTGCATAAATCCTTTTTCTGCTGAACTAATTATATCCATCTCATTCTCCTCCCAAATGTATATTTTTTTTCCTTCCAAAGATATAATTTATTATAAACGAATAAAAAAGTTTACTTCTTAAGCTAAAATATTAAATAAAATGGACGAATACAGTCTATATAAAGGAATAACCCTTAATAGAAATGTTTACATCCTCCGTCCGAATGTCTATTTTTAGTTTCATTGTTTTGTCTAGATTAATCATTCATAACAACGTGTGATAGATTCATTTTTTTTCTTATCTTCATATATTTACGTGCCGACAAGCATACACACAACCCATTGTAGGCTCATTCTGAACCGTGGATTAGATGTTACTCAAATCTGAACCGTTGATTAATATTTATTTACTCCTATCCAGGTTTGGATTTAGGGTAAGGTGAGTGGTGACAGCTGCAACTGTAAAATTCGAACAAACGACATGTAACCCGACGGTACATGGACTGAAACGCGAGGCAATGACACTAATGAAGCACACACATTGCCACGTGGAAATTTGAATCTTATTCCTTTCGACTCCTTTACGTGACTTGGCACGCACTTCAAGAAGGTGTCCTAACTTTTATCCCACGTTCCGCCGTTTGTTTTCTTACCTAATTATATTTTGAATAAGGGGTAATGAGTGATGTACCAACTTTTTAAGATTAAATTTACAAATTATGTGATATGTTACCACTAAAAATTATAGACGTTAATTTATAGGAATTGTTATTAGCACTTCAAAAATCTCATTTCACACTTCTCACAAGTGTATTTTTCTTTCTAATTATAGAAAGTTTGGAATGTCAAATGAGATTTTTGAAATGCTAATAATAATTCCCTAATTTATACTCATTGATAATCTAATTATCAACAATTATGTTCTATCTGCTTGCAAGTTGTCAAGTATATTAGTATTAGACCTTTCTTCTTCTTCTTTTTTTTTTTTTTTTTGAAGAGTAATCATAGAGTGATTTAATTGATAAGAACGGAAAAATATAAAAGCGTGTCATATTAGGTACATATTCTTTAATGACCAAATCTTTAATCTACAATGAAATTTACATAACTAATTCATCAAGTAAGCTTCTACATAACTATCACCAGCAACCACTACTAACACGAACAATAAACAATACAAATTTAACGCAGAGGAGATAAAAACGTCATAGACCTACCTTCTTGTATATGTATATAGATATCTTAAAATAATAATATCGATGTGTGTCATGAAAGCAAAAGGATGGATTTTTCTTATAAATAGATTTTTTATTTTTAACTTATTACAAACTGAGCTCAACCTTTTCTCGTCATTGGCAAAGATTGCAGCTGGTTTGGTGCCATTATCCTTTAAAGTCCATTGGTAACTTTCTTTTGTGTTCTTTGTTTATTTTGGCTTCCCATTTCCTATACAAACTCCTTTACTTGAGTGCAACGTGCTCCCTTCTTAGAGATTTTAATGTTCCTGGAGTTCAATATATTTATTGAGGAGCAATTTTTGTCGTTGATGCTCTAGCAAATTGTAAATATATTATATCGGATGCTTGTATTTGGTTTCTAATTCTCTCAACTTGGTGGTTTTAAAATTATTTGTCGATAATCAGCAATTAAGACTTTTTAACATGGCATGTTATGTTGTTCGATTGTAATCTGCATCGTAATTTTCTTATGAAATGATATGTAAAAGTGAAATTGTGAAACTCGGATGGAGTACGAGAAACATGTTTAATCAATAATTATACTAGAATAATGCTAGATACATCAACTTTTTATATCAAATTTGCAAATAATATGACGTGTCATCAATATAAAATAAACACGTTAATCAATATTTCGGTAATTATTCAATCATCAACAACCACATCATATAGTTTACAAAATTTAGTTTAAATAGATGTTCCTCCGAACAATAGCCGTTATATTAACAATAGCAACCATACATTGTCATGGTCAGAATCAATACATCCACCTAAATCATCCAAGTCTTTATCCTTCAAATCTTCAATCATATGTTGGCCAAAAGAGCAGACGCATGTTTCTGTTCAACAAACCCTACAAATCACGTCAGGATTCTGTCACGCTCTCATATAGCAAATTAACACGCACACTCCCCCCTTTTGGCATGATCGTCGACAAAATTAAACTCCACTCTCACGTTATTTTCACTTTCTTTTGATCTCATCTCTGCTTTTCTGTAAACAACCATGAACTAATGATGAACCAGAACTTTACAGGACTTTGCTTTCTGCGTCATAAAGGATAAGGTTGCTTATAAGGACTAATTAAAAGCATACTTATGCTAATTAACGAATATTCACGAACGTTAACAAAACCACTTTAAGTCGTTCAGTACAGAAAGGGATAGATAATGAAGCATTAATTCTCAAGTGTTTGCTTTTGCTTATGACAGGACAATCATGATCATCAACTTCCTCACATTTTCATGTACTGTGCTTATTCACACTACAATATCTAAGTTACTTTTAAGGGATGTAAAAGTAATTAAGTGTCAACCATAGCTATCATCTTTATATATATAGCTAAAGGCCTAATGAACAGTGTTTTTTAGTATCACAAGCTTCACAAAAAATAATTAGACAAAATTGTCCCTCAAACAAAAAACTTCAAAAGCAACTCAAAATAATGCATCAAATGTGGCAGAGATATTTTTTTCATTTTAACAATGTTTTTTAATAATTAATTAATTTTGTACAGTTTTTTTAATAATTAGAATCTAACAATGGACTAGTAATAATGTGATTCAATTAGTTGTTCATTAAATATTATTTTCTCTATTTTTAAACACGTTCAAAATATCTTAAGAGGCGTGTAATGCAGGTTATAAAAATGTCTTTCGCACGTGGATAATAATGTGATTAAATTAGTTGTCAAATGATTTTTTTTTTAACAAACGATATTATCTACACTAAGGGAGAGGGGGTGGGCTTAGTCTCACAATGGGCTAGCAATAATGTGATTCAATCAATTGCTTATTAAATATTATTTTCTCTATTCTTAATGTAAATTCTATAGAGTCTGATTTTATTATATGAATTCAGCAGCTTTAATTTGTTTATGAGGGGTTTCTTCTAGCATGATCTAAGATTATTCATTTACTTCAAATATTTGACTTTCCTTTTGTCAATTT
>JAOTRO020000012.1:825840-838606 GCA_028566515.2 Pyracantha coccinea | reverse complement strand
ATCGTTAGTCTTGGGTGCCAAGATCAGCCAATGGTGCAGCGGATGTCCTGGCATCGGCTGGTATTACGAAGATGTGTGATTTTGTTTGGGTCGTTCGACCTCCAGCTTCGTTAGTTCATGTTTTGTGTAATGATGGTATTCCTTGCCCTCATTAGCGTTAGATTGGTGGTGTTTGAGGTGACACATCTACTTGGTGAATGTGTCTTTTTCTTGTATCCTCATTCACTGCCTTTTTGTTTCTTGGTGCTGGTTTCTTCCTGCTGTTTGCCTCTTGGTAGGCTCTCTGTTCTTGGTTGGCTTCTTAGCCCTGGAATGTTATTTCCTTTGGTTTCAAAAAAAAAAAAAAAAACCATGTTTGCGTAAAAGTTTGAACTCAATTAATATCAAACTAAGCCCATTCAAAAAACTGTGCAAAATGTAATTATTTTGAAAACAGTAATTACAGCTTAAGCCTACATGATCAGTTAAAATCGATGTTGCAGGTTCAAATTTCAAGTGTAATTCCACAGCTAATAAAATAACTACTCCGACATAGTTAAGAGTGTTTACCCATATACTTATTTTTGTTTTGTTGTTCTCTAGTCAGGTGTAGTTTTAGGGGGATATACGGAAATGGTTCAAAATTGTCATGTTTGGAGTTTACCCATAACTTATTTCTGCAGTTTTGATGCTGTTTGGATGCTGTTTTTTGCATTTTTGCAGCTGTTTTTGGCTGCAGTTTTTACGCATTTTTATGCTTTTTTTTTTTTGCAATTTTGCAATTATTCTAAATTGTACATTTTTTTCTCAAAAATTGAATCGAAATCATTTGAAACTGCACCGAACTGAACCAAACAGTTTGGTTTCATTTCGATTTTGCAAACAGAACCGCACAACAAAAAGTCTCGGTTTCAGTTGCGGTTTCACTCGAAACCGCACCGCACCCATCCCTAGAAACCAAGGCAGCATGCTATGTCCAGCTTCTGTCGAAAAGTATGGATTGACCTGCTGGACATCATGAAGTAAACACTAGAAGACATGACGCCTTATCCGGAAACGACGTCTGAAATCCTCTTATGTGTACATTGAGTTGGGGTTGAAGTAGTTGTTCATCAGATTGGCATGCGTCATCGCTCTGTTTCGTGGTTTGTAAGAGCGACCAACAATAGAGCCACCCCATTGAGGTTGTTCCTTAGTTGGCTGCACTTTCATGTCCACTTGTGACGGTTAACAGTTGTATGTTAAATTAATTTTTAAATTTAAGTGTCCAATTACTAGTACAACTTAGTTTAAGATAGTTACATGTATAAATGCACATTTACCATCTCTAATAGGAAGCTTATATTTGGGGCACCCATTATATGGAGTAAAAGAAATGAACTTTGGTCGTGGGAGTCCCACATCGGTTGTGGGAGAGAATTGAGCAAGCAAACATGCCTATAAAAGGAACACTCAAACATTGAACAAATCATACCTTTCTCGGCCTATAAATATTTTTTTTTTAAATTTTGGTCCAAAAAAAAAAATTTCAAATCCAACGGTAACTGACATCAGCTAGTCGTTGCTAGCTGGCGTCACACTGCCGGCCCGGGGCTAGCTGGCTGGCTCCCTTGGGCAAGCCGATTGACCATTTTCTCCCTTTTGGCCCGGTGGCCCACAAGCTTTTTGGCCTGACCCTCAGTTGGAGACAGTTTTCGTGTCATTTTGGGTTATTTTCGGCTCTTTGGTCCTCTGGCCGGATCAGTTGGAGATGACCTAATATTTTATCCCTAATCACTCGTTGATAGGTATCATAAAAGAAAATTTGAAGTTTTATTTCTGTATAAGTTATATGTTGGAGCAATCCTACCCAAGAGCTCGGCTGTTTCACGGCAATCCTACCCAGCAAAGTTCCAAAGGAACTTGCCAACACCTTCTTCGCTACATTTGGCGACTTGTTTGATCCCTGTAACGATATTCCTGGAAAGCATTTTTATGCTGCACGTTCCAGTTCTGGGCAACAATCCTACGGGGATTTTTAATGGCACAGACCCTCAAAATATTCAACAATTCACACGTCTTTTTTGGCCCAATGGAAACGATCAATTTCGGTATATATAAGATATAATAATTTATGGTGCATTTTCCTAACATATATACACACACACACAAAGATATATTGATCATTTACTTCAATTTACACTCCTAATATATAGTTTGTTCTTTATTGGCTGGCCAGTGAGAGTGCTGACCTTTATGCAAAAGTGCTGGCAGACCTAGATCAAACTGTGACAAGAATAGTGTTTGAAAATTACGATTTGGAGAAGTACCACAACGATCACATTCAATCGACTGTTTACACAAGAATAGTGTTTGAGCCCAATTGGCAGAGAGGTGAGAAAGAGACTCGTGTGTTGGAAATACATCATGACGGACAGTTATGATAGACCCATCCGAGGTTGAGAAGATGGTTTGCTCACCAGTTCAAAAATAAAACCGTCATCTTGAGATTCTAGTATGCGTGGTCTATTCGTATTGGATGTGGTTAAATTAAGTCTTCATAAATGCCTCACATTAGCTTCTGTTGAGTAGGAAACGGAAGGAGACTTAAATAGTCTACATTTTAATGTCATGAGATGAATAAATTGCTAAAATTACACAAATCACCTAAAATAAATAACAAAAAATATCTATTACTAAGTGTGGCGGACAAGTTTGGACGTAACAAAAAAAAATTGACAACAATAACACGTTTTTATCAACTTTTTAAGTAAACATGAATGCTAGTATAAAAAACCTTCGAAAATCGAGTTTTAGGGCTCATTAGTATTTACCTAACGACCGATTCATAAAAGCTAGTACTATAACATGTATTAAATCCAAGGTTCTAAAAAATGCTAGGTGTTAGTCGGATGGTTAGTTGGGCGCCTAGGTAGATTTAATTAAATTTATTATATTTCGTGTAAATAAGTGTCTATTTATACTTAAAATATTTATAATTTCATCATAAACTACAAAATAGAATGACATATATATTATGAGCTATTGGAACATTATAAAAATATGGGAAACAAGCATATAATGTGTGTTCATTTAAGTATTCAACAAGTCTCTTACAAGTTATTGAAACAAATAAAATGCAAAAATAAATATCTATTTTCTGTCTAAGTGAGTCGCAACCTAGCAGGTGCCTGGGCGGGTTAGGCGGGTGCCTGGGCGGGCTAGGCGTGCCTAGGCGGTCTAAGCGGGCACCTAAGTAGGTCTAGGCACATTTTCTTAATTTTAAAACGACTATGCATTAATTGGGGCGATAGCCAGCCGCCTAGCGCCGGAGGGGATTTTTAGAATAGTGATTAAATCTAACTCACGTGATACAGTAGTGAGAGTCTCCATTTCATAATTACACAGTAGTGGGCTTTGAACCATCTAAATCATGAATTATGTTAATATTGGATATTGCTTAAATCAATCAAAACTAAGATTTTGGGTCTTTGGGGTCCCGTGGTGGAACTTTAATTATAGATAGTTGATTCGTGGTGGAGCATATGCTCATAGAACTACAAATGCTGAGCATGACGAAATTTTGTTTCAATGACATTTTAAATTGACAATCCACAATATGCTAGTGAATTGTTCAAGGTCAATTCCAAAGAACACTCTAGGTATTAAACAATTATGAGAATTGGCTCTTTCCTTTATATTGTGGAGATCTTTTTGTCCTATCTAACTATATTTCTTAGTTTAGATGTTCTATCCGTTGCAAGTAAATTTCTCATGTTTTTCATAGTAATATTTTCATGCATGCTCAATCAAGTTCGAATTTGGCACCATATTTGGTTGTGCTCTCCTGTAAGCAAGTTCGAATTCTCGTAGTTTAGATGAATGGGATGTATCTAGCAATTTCCAAAAATAAATCAATAACATAACATAAAAGACAAGGCTAGTTTCGACACTTCAACAAATGTTACCAGAGCAGAAGGTTTGAAACCTCTCACTCGACGAATCCCCTCCGTCCAATGGCTATCTAATCGACGGCTTTCGTTCTCGATCCGCAAACTTCAACCTATTGGCTCATATCCAAATCCCAACCCCTATAAATACCTGAAAATCGTCGCAGTTCACATTCGTACCACCAAACTCTCTGTTTCTCTCGATCACTTCTCTTCTATTTCCCCTCTCCGTACCATCAAATTGTTCTTGGAGGTCCATCAATGGCGGGTCGTGGCAAAGCTTTGGGATCCGGAGCCGCTAAGAAGGCCACATCGCGGTCCAGCAAAGCCGGTTTGCAATTCCCTGTCGGTCGTATTGCCCGTTTCCTGAAAGCAGGAAAGTACGCCGAACGTGTCGGTGCCGGAGCTCCAGTCTACCTCGCTGCTGTCCTTGAATACCTTGCCGCTGAGGTATAACCTCTCTTTCTCGATCTTGTTATTCCTCTTTATTTGCATCTGCGTGTGTGTTTCTTCTCCCCTTTTTGGGAATCTAGGGTTAGGGTTTCGAATTGGGAATATTTTGTTTCGATTTAGCATTTCTGTGCAGGAATTACATATAGAACATGAGAAAATGTGAAATTTTGATGATTTGTTCTTCATCTGCTTCTGATGAACCAATGTTAGGATCCTGGATCTATGTTTTTTCTTTTCTTGAATTAATTTATATGTTATATTTATTTTATTGTTGGCTGAATTAATTTTATTTTCTTTTATTTTTCGTATCAAAGTAGGGAGCTTTGAGCTTAACTTAATCGAATTCTTCATCTGTTAATCTTTGAGTTATGATCCGGAGGTCGATATTGTTGAGGCATTGGTCAATTTTTTAAAATTAGGGTTGTTTTTATTATTTTTAATTGTAAGTTATTGCACTACAGTGATTGAAATTGATTGGTGGATTATCATGGGGATTTGAATTAGAATTTGTTCCCTCAATGTGCTTTCCCTTCCAATTTAGTTGTTAACTAAGTGAGCGTCTCTGTGACTTTCGAAATTGTGATATTTTCTTTGCTGAAGTTATTGTTCCAAGTTGATTTTTGTTTTTCAAATTGGGGTTTTTATTCTAATGTTGTTTTAATGTTATCAAATTTTACAGGTTCTGGAATTGGCTGGTAATGCTGCAAGAGACAACAAGAAGACCCGCATTGTGCCGCGCCACATTCAGCTTGCTGTGCGCAATGACGAGGAGCTCAGCAAGCTTCTTGGTGATGTGACAATTGCAAATGGTGGTGTGATGCCCAACATTCACAACCTTCTGCTCCCAAAGAAGACCGGTGCCTCATCCAAGAACGTCGGTGGTGATGATGACTGAAACGACAATCGTTGTGGGATTAATGTGTTCCATCTCAGATTCAGCTGTCTGGTAGGTTAAAGTAGGTAATTGGTTTTCTGTGTCTGGAAATCGAGTTGGGTATTAAAGTTAGGGTTGTAGGTTAGTAATGTTTGTGAATATAATTGTCTTCTTCTAGCTTCTTAACAGATAGAAGAGATTGTGGGAACTTCTTTTGCTTCTTTCTTTTTTGATGTGTTCTTTGTGGGTTTACATACTTAATGACAGTGCTTCAAATCATATGGTTCTTGTGCTGTATGGTTTCACAACTTTCACTCTTCTGTTCGCACCATTTTTGTTAACGCTTACAAGCACTTGGTGGCACATTTGACCGTTGAATTTGATTTACCAGTTTGAATTGAATTGAGTGATTGAAGACCGTTGAATTAAATCTAATAGTCAAATATTTGCTAGCAATTATGAAACTGAAATTTGTTTACCGAAAATAGGTTGCACTTTCCATGATAGTGAAACCGTTGAAACATATTTTTAAAAAGTTATGGCGATGGGTGTTTTGTGAGCGCGTGTCAAGAGGCTGCTCACTCATTTATCACGAGTTGTGTTCGGATTGACCGTTTTATGAACGTGTATGACGAGCATGCAGCATGCAGCATGAACGAGAAATTAAACAAAAAGGAGACGATGAAGAATTCTAAGATGGATTATTCCAAATATAAACCCTAATGTATCCATAAACAAACAATTGAAAGTCAGAAATTACAAGTCAAGAAGGAGAAAGACTTGGACATGAAGAATTCTATTGATCAGCTTCCTGAGGCTAACAGCACCAAGCAGTGAGCAATGAGCATCATCATTGATCAATAGTGCGGCCGTATTTGTCAAGGCACTCCTTGTAAATGTTGATGGGTTTAGTCAACGGTGTGGTGGTTGTGCCGTAACTTGCAGAGCAAACGGAACAGACAACCACCACACCAATTGAGTTTTTCATGTCAATGAAGCACTGAACGCAGCTGCCTCGGTTGCAGAAGGGGCATCAGAAAACAGTTTCAAGCTGCTTCTCCGTTGGTCGCTTCTTAGCTGCTGCCGGCGACTTTCTCTTCCCCATTAGTCTTTCCGACAAATTAATCTCTCTTATGAATCGTATCGGATGAATATTATTGCTTTTTAGCAAACGATAGATTTCTCTTTTCTTCCTCCAAATTGTTGCATGCTTGTTTGTGCTTACACACACCACATACATAGTCCTTTCTTTTCAACCGTAGTAAACTAGCAAATCTTGTTTGGGTAGGAGTCCACCTATGGGAAATTGTGGGATCCAATTGGGGCTCACAGATGTACAATTTAGGAGGAAAGCTCTATTAAGCACTTACACTCACCCATCGAGAAGAGATCTTCTCCGGATCTTTTTCATCAAGATCACCAGATTAAATGATTCGGATCTTTCAAATTTCATCCAATAGGCAAAAATTATTACGGCTTTTAAGGGGTCAAAACAGATGGACTATAATGTCGAACAATTAGGGAAATTAATTCTTGGGTAAGTCAAATCTTTACACGTCTAAGCCTACAATAATTGAACTGAATTGAAACCCTAAAATCTGAGCACCAATTAGCAAGTGAAAGTTGAACAATTGGAAAGATGAATAACAATAATAAAAATTAAAAGCGAGCAAAACCCTTGACGATGAAAAGTTGGGACTCCTGAGCAGCCGAATGGAATTCCGAAGCTCTCCTTACTGTTCAGCCGAATGGAATCAAACCCTAGATGGAGAACTGGACTTTGGAACACGCAGACTAAAACCCTAGGGTTTAAGAATTAGTGATTACAACTAAGGAGTAGTGAACAGTTGTTCTATGGGGGGCCGCCTACGGCTGCTGGGTTTTCACTCTTAATAATAGAGGCAAAATTGGGTTTTCACTTTTCACTCAATATATTTTTTATTATTCGCCCACATTTTAATAAAATATTTAGTAACAAATTTACCCTCCTAGATTAATCTTTTCTTCATTTTCTGTTCATTTAATTCTTCTAGTTGATTCATATGTATAAGATAATTTTAACGAATAACTCTCAGTACTGTTCATTTTAACAAAAAATCACACTTTTATACTAAAAAGTCAACTCTGATACTATTCACTTTACCTTTTATTTTGTTCTTATCATTAAAACTTAAAGTTTTCAAATTATTTTCTTTATATATAATCATTTAAAACTTTTGTAATAGTGAAATTATTATTATTATTATTTTTTAAATTGAAAAACGAAATGGAGGAGGAGATGATTTCGATGTGGGATCCAGGAAAGGAAGGCAGCAAAGAATTGGAAAAAGGGAGGAGGAATGGGAATGCTTTTGGGGTCTGGAGAAGAGGCAATCGAATAATGGTCTCTCAACTAAAACTTCATGGTCATTTGTCCTTTAAATCTTCAAAACGTGTAACTATAGGCATTTTCGTTAACTTCATTACAACTTCAACCAAAATGAGTCATGTGTGTACATGAGGCTGATCAAAGGGCAAATATAGAAATTCAAATGAAAAAAAAAAATTATAGCAATGATCCCTAACTTTAACCTAAAGAGAGAAATGGTCCCTCAACTTAAACCCAATTGGAGCAATTGTTCCTCAACTTTAACCCAATTGTAGAAACGGTCATTCCAACATGAGTCTTTTGACGGAATTCTAATAGAGTTGACGAAATGAACCATAGCTGCATATTGTGATGAGTTAAGGGACCAATGATAATGAATTTTTAATTGATGGACTATTGCTCCAATTGGGTCAAAATTAAAAGACCATTACTACAATATTACTTCCTTTTTATTTTTACGAAGAATGAGAAAAATAAGAAAATGAGAAGAGCCGAGCAGCACTTACTTTTTTATAACTTCTTTATCGCCACAGAAGCCTATCATGCCCGTAACATTGTTCTTTGTTTAATATGAAACAACAAACTCCCGACGGTAAGTTAAAACAATTCTCTTTGGAAAAGAAAAAAAAAGGTCAAAACAATTCTATTGAACAAAAAACTACTTGCTACACCTTTTTCACTCCCAAAAGGTCAAAATTATGAACAAAAGTAATAAACAAATAATCATCGGTGAGAAGAACAAAGAAATAGGAAAAAAAATCACTACGTCTAAATCGCTGCTGCGGACGTCCGGCTGTCTGAGGGCAATAACATTGTTTTGTCACAAGTTCATTCTCCACAGGGCACCAAATTACAAGGAAGGTCACTCTACGATTGCGACGTTAGGTCCAATAGAGAGTCACTCAAGAAATTGTTAGCCTTTTGAAAGGAGGATGAGCAGCCACAGTTTAGCCAGTTCTGTATACTGTATAGTACTGGTGTTGTGCGACACTAGTCCTGTTGTCCGCCTGATCAGTGGTCATTGATGTACACGGCCAGCCATGCGTTGGGGTTAAACATCACCGGAGGTACCTTCGAAAATGAGCATAGATTCAATCCAGTGTATTTCCACCTTGAAGAGAAGGGTATATGCCACAGGCTCAACTCATCACCCTTTTCACGAATCCTTCATTGCCTACGGATAACATCTTCAGACGAACCAAAAGGGCAAGTCGTTGTTGAGATTCTACAGTGATATTCACCTGAGTACACGCCAAGAAAATAATTTCTTATTTGGTACTCAAGATAAATATCCTTGACTTCCTTTTTTTCTAATTAAATTACGCACGCACACACACGGATTGAACTTCTATAAAATATACGAGAGATTATCTTTCATTAACTAGGTTAGAACATACCTTCTCCAAGTAAAATCAATTAACTTTCATCATCTGAGCTAGAGTTATCCATTCGTCGATCTTGGATTGCCGGGAAAAGCCGCTTATGGAGATCAGGCGGAGGAGGCAGCCGAAGATCAGAGGCAGATGGTGTTGTAGAAGGCTGGTGGGGATCCGAGGAAGGTGTCTCCTTTTTCTGAACCTTTGTTGACTTTTTTGGTGCCAATTTTACCTCTCTGCAAACCTTATCTACGATTATTAAAAAATCTCGCACAATAACAAACAATCGTAAGCCCTCATCTTTCCCTGAATTCCCATGGAAGTAGTCACCAGTGCTCTTCACCAGAGCCATGATTCTCTTTTCTTCTTCGACAAGACCCGCGATATCAATCTCAGCATTCTGCACGAAACTCTTCAGTGTTTCATGGAACTCACTATCTTCCCCTGAATCTTTCATGTTCGTGTTCAGGAAGTCCCGGGTTTTTATCAGTGCATGACCAAGTTTGGCAACAGTTCCTGTTAAGCTTTCAGCATCTAAAACAGATGCTTTTTTGACATTCTCAAGTTCATTGCTTAAACCTGAAACTTTCTCAAGACCGAGACTGCGATAATGTTCTTCTGTTTCATTGGAAGTGTCCTCAAGAAGATCATCTGTTTTGATGCTAGAGAAACTCCTGCTCTCTTTTGCTGTACGAGCAGCTCTGACACCCTCAGAGCGGATTATTTCCTGAATAACAAAGTGCAAAAGCGTTGTCTTGCCATCTATGCCTTTTACATCTAACAATTTCAAGAGTGTGTCAAGTTTGAAAGCTTGTGCTCCACCACGAAATGTTCCGTCATTCATGCGATTGCCAGTTTTAAGAACAGCTTCCAAAAGCTTGAGGAAAAGCCGGCTGCTTCTTAGCTCCTTACAAGCAACCTGCAGTAGAAATGAGGTGCCATATAATTTAGATATTTTTAGTGCAATGTTTCGAGATATGGACCAAAAAATACTGGTAGGCAAACAAAAAATGATAGGTTACAACAACAAAAAACTGTGCCCCGATTTAATAGGAACTGATAGACATTTTTATAAATGTCGTACAATTATCTTCAGGACTCTCCTCTAGATGCAGATAGATCCCATATCTAATGTCCAACCCAAGGACACTATGGTCTGGGCCATTTGAGCCTTCAGCTTTGCTGACACGACTAAGCCAAAGCTATCTAATAGATATGCTACCGTTTTGCCTTAAAAAAAGCTATCTAACACATAGTTTTGATATGCTATTGTCCTCTGCTTCAACATGTGAATATCAATAGCAATATAAAATTGAATTCTGAATAAACTGGTCATCACAGAAGTGACGTGAACTTTGAAAACCATAAGCATAATGTACAAAATATCTGCCAACGTTTTCCAATCTCTTCAGCAATCTCATTAAGGAGAAAGAGTAGTCATGGGACATTTATAATTAAAGGCTTCTAGATGAAATAATACACAAGAGTTGGGGTCCAAACCCCACCAGAAATAAAAGCGACCACAGGTCCGCCACTACTAAGTTCTCAACATATGTGTATAGTAGCAACCAATCCAGTGCGTACTTTGAAATCATGGCATCATTTGCCTCCTTGTTACATCAGACTTTTTCATGCTATTTCAACTGTACATTTTTCTTTTGCCATTGGCATTTGGCTCTTTGTTGGTTCAGGTTTGCAAACTAGGGGTGTGTTTTCTCCTTAATCAATGGATGATTTGCACATCTCAAAAGCAATATGTCTTTGTGTGGGGTAGACAACATAGGATGCTAGCTTAACATAGATGTGCACTGTGCTCTATGTTTATTATGGTTGTATAAACATAGTTTAGGTAGCTATATTAGTTCTTTCTTTTTAACACTTTCTGAAAAAATAGAAGTCAATGTAAGAAAACTAAAAGCATGGGTAGGTGAGCTATGACACGCAAAATCATATAAGTGATGCAATTCAGATATACAGTACCTCTAAGGTCGCGAAAGACTCTTTAAGGTGGGTGGCCTCCTCCTGAAGAGTGCACATAAAAAGTAGTGCTTCCAATCGCTTAAAAGCAAATGGGATGTCAATCAACGCTTTTAGGAACCGCTCAGCAGGCCCAAGTTGAGAAAGTGGACCATTGAACATTCTAAGCTTTAGTTCTTCTTCTTGTGTTGGTGCCATCTTCAACAGAGTTTGTAAGAATTCTGAGGGAAGCTCATTCCCTGATCCAATTAAGAAAAGTAAATGCATGTTAATGGGTCATTGTAGAAACAGTCTTTAGTAAGAATTCTTTATATGTTATTCTATTAGTCAGACAAGATGTTCCCTCAAGAATTTGAGAAGATGTTCCCATAATCAAAGTGGCCCCCGAACTTTCAATCTCTATTCCCATGCATCAATGTGGCTCCAGACTTCTGATTGTTCAATTTCTGTTCAATTCAATCACATGCGAAGCAGATGACCAAATATTGAGGGCATTTTCACTTATGGTTTTCAAAAACAATAATTGGAAGTCCTATAGCAGGTAAGCATTTTTGGTAGTTTATGTTATTCTTAGTCTACAGTATTTGATTACCTGGTTAATTAGTTCAAATAGGTTGTTTTGTAACGTTTGTTTAG
The DNA here is from genome assembly GCA_028566515.2 of Pyracantha coccinea. Classification (NCBI taxonomy): domain Eukaryota; kingdom Viridiplantae; phylum Streptophyta; class Magnoliopsida; order Rosales; family Rosaceae; genus Pyracantha; species Pyracantha coccinea. The sequence continues at coordinate 827,014 of JAOTRO020000012.1, read as the reverse complement.
CACGTTAGAGTACATTGACTGTGTGTGAGGGGGAGAAGCAAGAGGCGAGCAAGGGTGAAAGAGAGGAGGGTGAAAAAAAGACAGATAGTTCTTTTGTAAATCTTCAATTGAAGGTCTACCATTCTATTTCTACCCCTGAAATTACATCATGTGCTTGCTGCACGACAATTTTTAACAGCAAAACTAATGATCAGACGCCATGGGGTACATTGATGCATAACCCTCGAGTTTGGAAGGTGTATTGATGCATTTCCGTGACCAATTTGATTGCAGGGAAACAGTTCAGGGAGAAATGGCTATAAAAAGCTTAACAATAAGAAGCAGAGTGAACAAACTATCTACACATCAAGATGTGCAGAATCTCTAGTCTACCGGCTGCTAAAATCCACCATAAAATTTTGAAGATAATACAACAGCAAAACAATAAATCACACCTACATTAAAGATTGCTGCCTTCCAAGCTGCATAAATGTGGAAGAAAGGTATATCAAGAAAATCAAAACATATCAAATCCTAATAACAAACATTTTCCCACAAGCCCTTCACTTCCCTTAATCTTCAAAACTTCTCTTATATCATTCTAACCACCCTATCCAGAAAAATAACAAACGCACTTGCCCCTCCACAAACACTAGGTTCATTATCATCTTTTGTTTTAGTTTTCTGTACAAATTATTCTTCTATGAAAATAAGAAATTTTGTCTCAAATAGAAAACTGTGCAGATAAGTGGACAAGTAACTCCTCAAAGAAAATGTTTCACCAAGAATTTGCAGAGTAACAATATCCCTAAGTGCATCTGCCACTTGAACTGACATAAGCCAAACCTCATAAAACGGCTAACTTGCAGGCTTCCCTCTAGGAAAATCATATATCCCTTCTACTAAATTTCATCTCGGCATACTGGAAAATGAGGAAAGGACAATACTTGCATATTATTTAATGCCATGGAAAGAAAGGAGAAAAGTTACCTTCACGAATTGCATCACAGACTTCTTCTATGGTCACATTCAATGCCCGCAAAAGAATTGATAGATTTTGTGCCTTTTTGGGATTAATAATTTGAATAAACTGTGGCACAGGATCTTGAGATGAAGACTCTTTCTTGCGTTCATCTCTGTTTTTATCAGCAGCGTTGTACCCAAAGAGAGTTTCAATCATATTTTCATCGAACCT
>JAOTRO020000012.1:810581-825740 GCA_028566515.2 Pyracantha coccinea | reverse complement strand
GTTTGTGAATATAATCATCTTCTAGCTTCTTGTTAGATAGAAGATTTTTGTGGGAATGTCTTTTGCGTTGGTTTTTTTCGATGTGTTATTTGTGGGTTGAAATACTTAATGACAGTGCTCCAAAGTTTAAGCATAATATGATTCTTCTGCTGCGTTGTTTCTCAGCTTTCACCCAGAAGTGCTTGTTGACGCATTTGACCGTTAAATTTGATCTAGCGGCTTAAATTGAGTGATGAGGATTGTTGGATAAAATTCAATAACCAAATATGTGACGGCACTGAGTGGAACTAGGTATTCAAGAAAAATCCACAAACGATAATTTTGACTTGCCCAATGATCTAGAAAACTTCGTTGCATGGTTAGTATTTGCTAGCAATTATGGAATCGTCTTTACTTTGTACCCATGGTACTGAAACTGTTTGCACTTTGCATGATAGTGAAACTGTAAAAACGTATTTTTGAAGAAGTTATGGCGATGGTAAGGATGGCAATTCGTGTTTCGTGAGCGCGTGTCAAGAGGCTGCTCACTCATTTATAACTTGTCGTGTTCGGGTTGAAAGATTTGGACATGAAAGAACCTATGGAACAGCTTCCTAAGGCTAAGGAGCATTAAGCAGTGAGCGAGCGCCATCAATGATCATCGATCATGATTCATCAAGACTGCGGAGTGTCGTAACTGGCATGGGAAAGGGAACAGATAACCACAGCAAATGAGTTGTTCATGTCAATGACGCACTCGACGCTGCTGCCATGGTTGCAGAAGAGGCAACAGAAAACAGTTTCGAGCTGCTTCTCCGTTAATAGCTTCCAGAGTCATCTCTGAGATTTTGGGGAGTCATCCAGAGTCATTTGTTAAGATAGTTTTTTTTTTTTCTTTTTAAAAAGAAAGTAAGACAATATATTGTTACTAGAAAGTAATAACTTAAATTAAAATAAACGTTAAGACTCACTGATTGTAAGTTTATAAATATCATTAAATAATAAGTAAAATGAGTTACAACGATAACCTTCACTAAATAATAAAAAACAGTTCAATCTTAAGCAACCAAATAAAGAAGAAGAAAAAGTTTCAAAAACTCTAACTTTAAAGTTTCACTTGAATATATAGCATTTATATAATAAAATTGAAAAGAAAATCGTTTTTTAAGGTGGTGTTATTGACTCTCCTAGTATCTCAATGTGTACTCCAAATTTTTATATTTAGAAAGAAACATATTTACACTTATAAGAAATGCACTATGAGATTTTCAAGTGCTAATAAAAGTATTTTTTTAATATACATTATTAAATATAAATATAAGATACTCAAAATTTCTAGAGCCTTCAAATTTGGTGGCCCTATGCAATTGCACATTTCACTCCCCCTCAACGCCGCCTCTGATTGCTTCTTAGCTGCTGCTGCTTCTCCGTTAAGGTGTGTCGAACTTAAGATATTCCATTACTAGTAGAGAAATCTCACTAGCTCGTAGTCAATGACAACTCATTTTAATGGTTCATGTCTAATTCATGTTTGACCGTATCGTTTTCTAGTCGGATTGTCCTGTTTCCGAACTTATGGGATAAACTCACGATGAAACCGAAGTGCCACTGCCATCGTTGTTTGTCTAGCACTCAATTGAAGGGCAATTTTGCAACCACTTCCACCACCATATACCTTCAGTACTCAGTAGACAGTTTAACACATCAGTTTAAATATCATACTCCAACAGACTCCACAACTTTAAAAATTAATATTGATGATATAATAAACGATGATAATCTTAAATCGAATACAATGTACTGTGGGTAAAGATAATGTGATTTAGCAAAAACTTCAAAAAGAACAGAATACGGCTTTGGTTTTTGTTATAAATCCCGCTACGATCAGACTAGCAGTCACAAAAAAACGCAATTGCTTCTTCCCTAAAAGAGAGCAAATATATCTATGACCATCACTTGTGACATGTTCATATGTATATCAAAATTTCCGGTCCAGACTTCTTTCCAGGGCCTAGATATCACTAGCGGCCTCAGCCCTGCAAAATCACATAAACATGCCGAGTTAAAGTGTGTGATTTCCATTGCACCGAGAAGTACACAACATTTAACTGATTAACAAGCTAAAAATGGATCAACACACCTTTTTTAACGCTTACGCTCTGCCCGCCATTTGAATACAGGGTTGGATGTTGGGGAGACAATCTCATCTTCACGTAGTTTGCGTTTTTTACCCTTTTTCTGTAATTTGGACAGAAACGTTTTCAAAACTATCCATGGACAAAAAAACTCCCAAAACTAAGCAAAGAAATTTAGATGTCAATACCCTTAATTCCTTCTGCATTGCCATATCCATATAGATTTTCTCCAAGTCATTGACTCTGTTACTCCTTGCTTCAAGCTCTCTGTAGGAACCAGCTGTTTTCCTGCACATTGAAGACAACAAAATGACTTAAACAAAACAATGATATCGGGCTACAAGAATCCTTGTTGACAATGAGACAGGAAAGAAGATGCGAGCATTATTCCACAAATTGAAAGGTAGCATAAGAATAACATGACTTTGTTAACATGAGTAAGCTACGTAGGATTCGGGAAAAAAAGGCATAAAGGAATTTCTCAACTGAAATACAATTCCAACTAGCACCTAATAGTTGGGCCTCAGACCAAATTCTAATTTATTGTTTTTATTTCAATTACAAGTTTGCCAGAGAGCTGTTTATCCCATGCAAAGTTGAGCTTTAGTTGGCATAGCAGCAAAGAGCTGTTTATCAAACCGGTTAATAACTTAATATACAGAACAACTTTTGCAAGATAATTTTTTATTTTTTTGACATATACTTGTAACCATTAAGATTTGTTTATGCTCTTTTAGGTCAGTTGACATATTCCCAAATCACAATCACATAACAGTTTAGAAGCCAAATTGCAGCCTTTGGACTAAACATTAAGAGACTAGGTTTGCTTAGAACCTTTTCTCTGTTACGAAACATTCTAGTCCTCTTCACTTTACGACTGATGGCCTGGTATCGCAAAGTAATCTTATTGCTTTTAGAATGCAACCATGCAAAGTGCAAACAGATCACTGCACAATTATTCTTAGCTAGCAATAATGCCAAGATCGGACAACATAATCGATGCATAGAAATGCATAATCGATGCAATATTGATGAAAATCAGAAGACCAAAACTTCCAGAATAAACCTAACTCCTAAATCTGTCCTCTGTCACTGAAAATTTTGTTTCTACCTTTTTATATGATCAGGAATGTCCTCAGAAACCGGCATTTTTCCACTTCTTGAACGTGATTGAATTTCTCTAGCCTCCTCTCTGCCAAGAAAATAATTAACAAGATATCTTTTTTAAATGGTCTCACATGAATTCTATAACATTATAGGTCTTATCCCCCATCTGAAAGAATTGAAGAATAATGTCTTCCCAGGAAACAATTAATAACACTAAGAAATTAGCCTAGTGTCCCCAGTCGAAGCCACGAGGATCTACTTTTAGCAGTATCAGAACTACTATAACTACATGGGCCAGAAAGGAAGCAGTTTGCAGATTTGTAATAGCACACTTATAGTCCTTGTATCACTGTATTTCTATGTCCCCTTTCTCAGGGCCGTAATAGTTTTTGTAAATATACTCTCAAGTAAACAGGCTGAAAAACATTTCATACATGTCCAAAACGGGATCAGGAGAAACACACTATTTCATTTATTGATCAAGTTTTATGTATGCGTCTTCCCATTTGTTATGGTATTCCTTTTCAGTGTCTGTATGGGTGCATGTGAAACTTCGGGTTCATATACACTACACGTGTGTTTGTGTTTATGTGTGTTCTGTGTTGTGTCTTTGCTTAGAAAAAAGGGTTAACAAATCACTCTAGATACTTATGCTTACTGATGAAAAAACCAATTCAATGAATATGAAAAATATACATAACAAAATCAATTAGAACAATGGAAACAGACAGCCTCTGTGGATAATAAGGGGCAACAAAGAACCAAAAAATGGTAAAAATGGTCTTTCACCATATCCAGTCTGATTACAAATAACAGCAGCAACGAAAAATTACAAATTAAAAAATCCACTAATTCAGAATTAAGATTCTCCATGGATAGAAGATGCGAATGAAGTTCAAACCTGTCTTCAGCAAAGTAAATGTGTCTACTTGAAGGCCGATTATCAAGAGAGTGCAGCGTCGCAGTTAACTTTTCAATTTTCTGCATTAATTAACACCATAATTATAACCAACATGTTAAATTCATAAAACCAACCGGTAGACCATAGCTTCATGATATATATATTTATAACCTTTTTCTCACTCTGCACTTTCTGAAATATGTATCCAATATCTTGGGTCTTCATAAGCATGAGCTCTTCTGGAGTGTACTTGTTTGCCTGACTCCTGTAGTAAAAATCCATATCACGTGAGTAGCAAGTGTGAAAAAGGAAATGGATATAGAAGAGTAAACGAGAGTTTTATGTTACTCTAATTTATGGACTCCATTAACAGTTCGTGTCTTGATCATCTTGAAGTTGAACTCATCTGGGTTTCTGTAGAAGGCTTTCTGCTTCAGTATCTGTTGAGTGAATAGACAGATGAGACATAGCCTTAAGATGTATACCATATCAGGAAGTAAAATTACCAGACTGTTGATAGATGACGAAATCCAAGGAGAAAAACAACAAAGCCATCGCAAATTTACCCGTAAAGTCTCCTCCTTTTTGTGATACGCTTTCGCACGCTCAACATAGTCCTTGTGCTTTTCGAGAAGCCCAAATTTTTTCCTCGATTCCCTATAAAAAATTTGGACCCAAAAAACAAAAACATTAATCCCATCATCTGATGCAAAAAAACAGTATCCGAAAGTCTAACAGCGAAAGGAATGCGGTCACTCACGGTTGAGCTCGCTCCTTGTGAGCCCGTCGGCTAACAGCATTCCTTAAAGACGACATGCTGAATAATTCAAAGCAACCACCACAAATTAACCGCGAAGGTAGCACTACAGCTGAATTTTTTAAGCTGTGGAATTGCAGATACAACAAATATTCATAACCATGTCAAACAAATTTGATAAACCACAATGTCGAACAATTAGGGAAATTAATTCTTGGGTAAGTTCCAACAGCTCAAATCTTTACACGTCGCCTACAACAATTGAATTGACTTGAATTGAATTGAATTGAAACCCTAAAATCTGAGCAGCAACTAGGTTGTTAAAGTTGAGCAATTTGAAAGATGAATAACAATAATAAAGATTGAAGCGAAACAAACCTTGACGATGAAGAAATGGGATTCCTGGGCAGCCGAATGGAATTCCGAGTCCCTCCTTACTCTTCAGATGGTGGAATTAAAGCGCAGGCAAAACCCTAGATGGAGAACTGGCCTTTGGAAAACGCAGACTAAAACCCTAGAAAATGATTAGGGTATAAGAATTGGTGATTACAACTAAGGAGGAGTGAGCAGTGGTTGTGTGTGGGGCGGCCTACGGCTGCTGGGTGTGTGTGTGTTCAGATGTAATTCGGTACTTTTAGGTTGAGGGCGATAATAAATTAAATTAATTTACGATATGGAAAAAAAAAATATTTTAAACTAATTTACATCATGTTTTACTTTTTATTTGAAAAAACATCGTAATTATGGTGAACCGACAACTATTTCTAATTTGATCCACTTATTCGTATGACTAGTCCTCAGAGGCAAAACTACACCATCGACAATTCTCATCATTAGCATGCAAGATTGGAAGGGATGTTCACATATTTCTTCAATGTCAAATATTCTCATCTGAAAATTCTCCGACCATCTCAAGAAAAATTGTTCTCAATCCACTATACCTCCTTATTTTAACCAACAATATTTTTTGTATTAAGGAAGAATGGATGGCTTAGCCTCATAATGGGTTAGCAATTCGCTATTGGCGAGAATTGCACCTAATATCTCTTACTTACAAGTGAAGAATACCACTAAATTATAATACTAAATGACATTATAATACCTCTTGAGTACAATTGCTTTATAATTTAGGATATTCTTGTTATTTTCTATTTTCAATTGAAAAAAATGGCACATGCATCAAAGAAATTGAGTAGTCATGGCTCTCCTCATCACTCTTCACGTGGTCAAGTTGGTCACGTGATTGTATAATAGGATGAACTTCCAATTTAGTTCTTAATATTATAATCAAAATTACTATATTCAGTTTTCCATCAATTTAAGTCATGTTACTTGCATGTGATACACATTAGAGGATGGATTGGTATTTTTTTTATAAAGAAATAGTGTATAAAGTTAATTTTAGAAGGTAAATTGGAAGTTTTTCATAAGAAATAGTGTAAGTTAACATCGGAGGGTAAATTAAACGTTAGATTCACAACTTATAGAAAATGTTAAGGTCTTATAGGCGAGAAAATGACGTTATTACACTCTAAAGTGTGTTAAGTGATTTAAGTTGACAAAAAATTAGATAAAATAGCTTTGAATATAATAGTAGAGATAAAATTAGCAATTTTTAATAAATTTAGGAACTTATTTTACTAAAAAAATAATTCAGAAACTTAATTTTCACTGAGATAATAATCCAGAGATTAAATCAGCACTTCATCCTATATAATATAGGGAGATTATATTCACACCCCAAATTACTTCTCCCACACATTTTAAATATTTTTTTTATCAAGTGTTAATGGTGTGTAGAAATATTAAAAAAATTAAAAAGATGTGAGAGAAGTAAATTAAGGTGTGTGAATATAATCTTCCTATAATATAAAGACGCACAAACACTTTCTTTTCTTATCATGGGTTGTATACCTTTTTGTTCTTTTATCACGCATCACGGGCCGTGATGCGTGATGATATATACCTCCAGTCATGCGTGTTGATATAACGAGGCATACACCTCCGGCTAGGATGTCTTTCTCGTGGCCATAAGATCGTTCCTTGTTTAAAATGGAACCAAAAAATTCGAGTACAAAGAGGAGAGAGTGTACAAGTATTCTCTCGACAGTAAATTTCATTCCCAAGAGTAAGTTGAACAATTCTGTACATAACAAAACTACCTTGCTAGTTGCTACACCTTTCACTCCCAAAAGGTCAAAATTATGAACAAAAGAACAAAAAAATACAAATAATGATAGGTGGAAGAACAAAAAATAGGAAAAAATCACCAAGTCTAAATCGCTGCTGCGGACGTTGGGCTTTCTGAAGGCAATAACGTTGTTTTGTCATGAGTTCATTCTCAACAGGACACCAATTTGCAACCAAGGTTGCTGTACCATCGCGATGTTAGGTCTAGTAGTTACAATCACTCAAGAAATTGTTCGCCTTTTGAATGATGACCAGCCACAGTTCTGTATGGTATTGGTGTTCTGCAACACTAGTCCTGTCATCCGCCTGATCAGTGAGGAGTCATTCATGTACACAGTCAGCCATGAGTAGGTGTCAGACATCACCGGAGGTACCTTCCAAAGTGACCGTATGTTCAATCCAGTGAAATTCCACTGCGAAGAGAAGGGCATAGTCCGCAGGCTCAACTCTAACTCCCTTTCACTTATCCTTCTGTGATCAATGGATATGGATGACATCTTGAGAAGAACCAAGAAAGCATTTGTTGTCGAGATTGTACAGTGATGGTCACCTGAGAAGATGCAAAGACAAGAATTTCTTATTTGGTATCCTTAACTTGCTTTTTTACTAATTAAATTGCACGCACACACACATGGATTGAACCTCTATACAATATAAGAGAGATTATCTTTCTTCAACTACGTTTAGAACATACCTTCTCCAAATAAAATCAATTAACTTTCATCATCCGAACTAGAATTATCCATTCGTCGATCTTGGATTGCCGGGAAAAGCCGCTTATGAAGATCAGGAGAAGGAGGCTGCCGAAGATCGGAGGCAGATGGCATTGTTGAAGGCTGGCGGGGATCAGAGGAAGGTGTCTCTTTTTTCTGAACTTTTGTCGACTTTTTTGGTGCCAATCTTACCTCTCTACAAACCTTATCTAGCATTATTAGAAAATCTCGGACAATAATAAACAGTCGTAAGCCTTCATCCTTCCCTGCATTCCCATGAAAGTAGTCACCGGTGCTCTTCACCAGAGCCATGATTCTCTTTTCTTCCTCGAGGAGACCCGTGATATCAACCTCAGCATTCTGCACAAAACTCTTCAGCGTTTCATGGAACTCACTATCTTCCCCTGAATCTTTCATGTCCGTGTTCAGGAAGTCCCGGGTCTTTATCAGTGAATGACCAAGTTTGGCAACAGTTCCTGTTAAGCTTTCAGCATCCAAAACAGATGCTTTTCTAACATTCTCAAGTTCATTGCTTAAACCTGAAACTTTCTCAAGTCCGAGACTGCGATAGTGTTCTTCTGTTTCGTTGGAAGTGTCCTCAAGGAGATCATCTGTTTTGACGCTAGAGAAACTCCTGCTCTCTTTTGCTGTACGAGCAGCTCTGACACCTTCAGAGCGGATTATTTCCTGAACAACAAAGTGCAAAAGCGTTGTCTTGCCATCTATTCCTTTAACATCTGACAATTTCAAGAGTGTGTCAAGTTTGAATGCTTGTGCTCCACCACGAAATGTTCCGTCATTCATGCGATTTCCAGTTTTAAGAACAGCTTCTAAAAGCTTGAGGAAAAGCCGGCTGCTTCTCAGTTCCTTGCATGCAACCTGCCGTAGAAATGAGGTGCCATATGATTTAGATATTTTTTAGAGCAACATTTAAAGATATGGACCAAAAAACACTCGCAGACAATGTCATGCACATGCAAAAGTACAATCGTATAAACTGATAAGACATTTTTTATATATGCTGTAAAAGTACAATCGTATACACCCTCATGCCAGATTATCTCCAGGAGTCTCCCCCAGATGCAGATAGATACCATATCTCCAGGAGTCCCCACGATGCAGATAGATACCATATCTGACGTCCCAAGGACAGCATGGTCTGGGGCATTTGAGCCTTCAGCTTTGCTGATATGACTAAGCCTAAGCTATCTAATACATATGATATCGTTTCACCTCAAGAAAGCTATCTAACAGATAGTTTTAATATGATATTGTCCTTTGCTTGAACATGCGAATATCATTAGCAATATAAAAATGAAATCTGAATAAACTCGCCATCGCAGAAGTGATGTGAACTTCAACCATAAGCGGACTGTACAAAATATCTGCGAACATTTTCCAATCTCTTCAGCAGTCTCATCTAAGGAGAAATAGCAGTCATGGGACATTTATCATTAGAGCTTGTAGATGAAGTAAAGCAAGAGTTGGGGTCCAAACCCCTCCAGAAATAAAAGTGACCACAGGTCTGCCAATACATAAAAGTTCTCAACACAGGTGCATAGCGGCAACCAATCCCGTCTGTACTTTCCAATCATGGCATTCATTTTTCTCCTGTTACATCGGACTTATTCATGCTATTTCAACTGTACATTTTTCTTTTGCAATTGGCATTTGGCTCTTTATCGGTTTAGGTTTTCAAACAAGGGGTGTGCATTCTCCATTATCAACTGATGATTCGCACAGCTCAAAAGACTGTCTTTGTGTAGGGTAGGAGAACATACAAGGCTAGCTTAACATAGATCTGCACTGTGTTCTATGTTTAATTGTTTGTTAAGGTTGTATAAACATAATTTAGATAGCTATATTAACTCTTTTTAGCACTTTCTGAACAAGTAGAAGTTAACCTAAGAAAATTAAATGCATGAGTAGATGAGCTATGACACAAAATCATATAAATGATGCAATTCAGAAACACAGTACCTCTAAGGTCGCGAAAGACTCTTTAAGGTGGGTGGCCTCCTCCTGAAGAGTGCACATAGAAAGTAATGCTTCCAATCGCTTAAAAGCAAACGGGATGTCAATCAAGGCTTTCAGGAACCGCTCAGCAGGCCCAAGTTGAGAAAGTGGACCATTGAACAGTCTAAGCTTTAGTTCTTCTTCTTGTGTCGGTGCCATCTTCAACAAAGTTTCTAAGAATTCTGAGGGAAGCTCATTTCCTGATCCAATTAAGAAAGTTAAACGTATATTAATGGCTCACTGTAGAAACGGTCTTTATTAAGAATTCTTTATATGTTATTCTATTAGTCAGACAAGATGTTTCCTCAAGAATTTTGAGAAGATGCTCCCATAAACAAAGTGGACCCCCAACTTTCAATTGCATCAATGTGACCCTCAAAGTCTTGTACCATGCATAAAGGTGGCTCCAGACTTCTGACCCTTCAATTCCTGTTCAAATCGATCACATGCAAAGCGGATGACCAAATATTGAGGGCAGTTTTCACTTATGGGTTTCAAAAACAATGCTTTGAAGTCCTACAGCAGATAAGCATGTTTGGTAGTTTATGTTATTCTTAGTCTACAGTGTTTGATTACATGGTTAATTAGTTCAATTAGGTTTTTGGTAACGTTTGTTTAGCATGTTAGAGTACATTGACTATGTATTAGAGTGGGAAGAACAAGTGGAGAGAGAAAGGGTGATAGAGAGGAGGGGGCGAAAAAGAGACAGATATGTCCTTTGTAAATCTTCAACTTAGGGTCTAATATACTATTATACTACTTTCGGCAGATAAAAAAAAAGGCCTAGTCTACTTCTACCCCTGAAATTACATTATGTGCTTGCTGCATGACAATTTTTAAGTGAAAAACTAATGGATCAGAAGCTGTGGGGTACATTGATGCATAATGCCTGAGTTGGGGAGGGATAATGATGGATTTCAGTGACCAATTTGATTATCGGGAAACAGTTCATGGGGAAATGGTTATAAAAAGCATAATCATAAGCAGAGTGAACAAACTATCTACACATCAAGATGTACAGAATCTCTATTCTACCGGCTGCTAAGTCCACCATAAAATTAAAGATAATACAACAGAAAAACAACAAATCACAACTACATCAAAGATTGCTGCCTTCCAAGCTGCGTGAATGAGGAAGAAAGGTATATCAAGTAAATCAGAACACATCAGATCCTAATAACAAACTTTGTCCCACAAGCCCTTCGGCCTTCACTTCCTTCCCTTAATCTTAAGTTTTCTTACTCCACAAGCACTAGGTTAATTTTGTTTCAACTAAAATGCTGTACAGATAAGTGGACAAGTAACTCCTCAAAGAAAATGTTTCGCCAAGAATTTGCAGAGTAACATTAGCCCTAAGTGCATCTGCCACTTGAACTGACCTAAGTCAAACTTCATAAAATTACTAACTTGCAGGCTTCCCTCTAGGAAATTCATACATCCCTTCTAGTACATTTCATTTCGTCACACTGTAAAATGAGGAAAGGACAATACTTGCATATTATTTAATGCCATGGAAAGAAAGAAGGAGAGAAGTTACCTTCACGAATTGCATCACAGACTTCTTCTATGGTGACATTCAATGCCCGCAAAAGAATTGATAGATTTTGAGCCTTTTTGGGATTAATAAGTTGAATGAGCCGGGGCGTAGGATTTTGGGATGAAGACTCTTTATTAAGTTCATTTTTGTTTTTATCAGCAGCGTTATACCCAAAGAGAGTTTCAATCATATTTTCATCGAACCTGTATAAGAATCACATTGTTTTCAGAGGCTTAAATATCTAATGATTCATGGGTCACAAAGAAGAAAAGGTAAGAAAACTGCGACTTACTGGAACGATCCTGATTTAATCTGATGCCAAACCATTGAGTGATCCGGGTTTGCTAGAACCTTATCCCAAAAAAAGGGCTTCAGCTTGGTTTTAGGAGCATCACCATCAGCCTCTGATCCAGCATCCGGTGGACGTTTTGGTACAAGAGGTGGAGGTCGAGCTACCTTTGAACCAATAGCCATTGCTGGAGGTGGCCGAGGAGGAGGAACGCCGCTCTTTGGAGGTGGTGGGGGGAGAGAGCCAGGAGGTGGTGGGAGATGAGGACCAGGAGGTGGTGGGGGGCGAGGACCAGGAGGTGCTGGAGGAGGTGGTGGGGGAGGGCCTGCACTTCCTGGGGCTTTTAAAGCAGTAGGTACAGGTGGCGGAGGAGGACTAGCCCTGCTGGGAGGAGGCCTAAAAGAAGAAGGTGGTTCAGGTGGAAGAAGCTTTGCTCTGCCAGGAGGGGGCTTCAGAGGAGACATTCCAGGAGGAGGTGGTACTAGTCCATTGATATTGTTGGAAGTGTCAAACTTGGAAGCACCTCCAGGGGATCCTAATTCTGCAATTTCATTTAGTGAAGCATTGAGAACTTGAGACTCGATGCGAAAATGCTATTAAAGATTAGGCCTTCCAGAGACGACTTTGAGTTATTACCTAATGATTGATGGTCAAGCTTCTCTTCTTTCATTGAATTTCCCATAGCATAAGACTTGTATGAAGAACCTGAAACATCAAAAATTTCAAAGAAATGTCGAAATGGAAGGGCTCCAAACAACTGAAGATAATATAAACAAGATATCCGAGAATTATACCAGCAGAATCAGTTAAACTCAGGCTAAGGAGGGGCCTCTCATCATTTTGTCTACCCTTTTTCCCATTCCTACAGATTTTAGTACAGCATAAAAAGAGCAATGCTGCAACAATAAATGTTACTGATGCAGTTATAACAACAGCAGTAACAATTGTTTTACGTTCATCTCGTCCTTTATGTTCCTGTATATTTGAACCGGAAGCTGGCCCTGAAGCTTGAAGACTCGAATTTATGGGATCCAAAGGAAAAAATGATCCTTGTGGAGAAATGCGTGCAGGCCTAGGACTAGGGCTTTGAGAGGTGGAAGGTGCTAGACCAGGAGATGGTGCTGGACTACGTTGAGAATATCTTGATGCAGAGGCTGGAGAAGGTACATCAAGAATCCTCTGAGGCAAATCACTAGCCAAATTTCTTCTTGGAACATAAGGTCTGGGAAATAGGGACTCAATATACTCGGCATACCAAATCTTAGAGGCACACTCTTCTCCAGAGACACTGAACAAGAGATTATGTTTTCTTAAACAATCTGAAAGAGTATGTTTCACCTCAGGATGCAGGATATTAATAAGCTTTTGAAACTTTTCTCTTCCCAATAACCGTGTTTTTGAATTAATTTCATCTGTGCCACTAGATGTTTCCTCTGCTAACCACAAGTCAAGATGTTCAAAAGCTTCCGTCAAATGGATCAAATCTACCCTGCAACTTATCCATAACAGCTGTGCCTGCAGGCCATAGAATTACATATGTTTTAGTGTCAACTTTTGCAAAAATGAGCATACTAGTGAAGAATACAAACTTTACTGGTGAAGGCTGGTGAAGGTGAAGCTTAAACACATCAAAGTATTATTTTTCATATAAATTGTCTTCTGGTAAGGCCTTGTATCTGCAATATATAACTTGCTAAAATTACCAAAGCACTGCTTAAGCCAAATACTACTTCTGGTATCGAAATAAGTTACCCCCAAACATTCTCATTGAATTAACATAATCAAGATAAATTTCAGTAAAAAACAGCTTCGTCCCTTAAACATTTCATAAGCTCCGCACGGACTTCCACGAACTCAAAAGCTTAGACTTTTTAACCAACTTTTGAATCTACTTTTCCATCCACAAATATGATATGATGCTCCCCTACTTTTGTGATCTTTATATAAGATGCATCTATATAAATTTAAAAACGAACAACGTTATAAAATGACCAAATTTATCATGTATTGAATTAATCTACAACTCACAAATATGATAAGTTATCAAGCTGAAACAAAAAGAGTTATATAGTGTGTTACCATGTCCCCATCAATCTTTCCAGTTGCTGGATCAACTAGTTGACTGAGAAAAACTTCCTCTGTGGTTCTGCTCTCCTCTGAGCTCATTGATGCTGAAGCACATAGCACAATAACAAAAACAATAAAACGACTTGTCTTCATAAGACCCATTTGTTGTCGGATCGTCGTTCTCAACGTTCAATATCCTTCTCATTTCATCAATCCCTAAACCTCTCATAACCAAAACCCTAGAACACCTTCATCACGCAAAACCCACACAAAAGCTTCAAACTTTAACGATTTGGCACCACCCCAATTCGATTACCCTCAAGAAAACACCTATAATATCCCAATTTCCAGCAAATACAAGCAAATCTTCACCTACTCACAAGAAAATCTTCACCTACCCACCAAATATTTTCTCATGAGAATTTGAACTCTGAAAACAATAGGAAGATATTCAATACCAAAATTAAGGAAAACCCATAATTTTTCTTCTCCAAAGCAGCCAAAATATTGAACCAAATCACAAAAAACTCAAAACACACCAGAAATAGCTCATGTGGAGCTGAAAAATTCAATATTCACCTTAATTTCCTTGAAGAAAAAGCCCTGAAATTTAAATTTCCAAATGGGTTCCAAATGTCAAATGGGAATGCAAAGATCAAAGGCTCCTCGTGTGAAAACCTTATATATGTGTGTTCGATGCTGACCAGATCCACCCAGAGGAGCTTAAGGAATGTTTTGTCAGCTGTTAAATTCGTATAAAAGACATTGGCGGTATTGACCAGAACATGTCGGCAAAGGTTTAAATTTTTTCTTTTTCTTCAGAACATTTGGGTTTTTTAATTCTTTTAATGTATTTAGGGGTATTTAATGAATGTTTTAAATAAGTTTATAACATTCTATATACATTCAATTAAACCGCACTGAAACCAAACCATACCGCAAATATTAATAAACATTTAATTAAATGTCCATATTAGATTTCATGTTTTAATTGGTTGTCTGTTAGAATCCATACATACACTTAGTATGGACTCAACCACACTAGAATATCATTATTCATCACTTTCTTTCGTTCATTAATTTGAAGGACCTTTGTTATTTTAGACCATCACACACACACACACATATATGTACAAGGGTGGACTAATCTTGTTATCAAGAGTCGAACAATGATCTAATAAAGTCTACTCATTTGAAGCATGATATCACATATTCTAGTATGAAAGTTTCGCTCACGTTTAACGAATTCAAAGTTATTCAACTTGTTTTATGTTATACCTTGTACAGGACACCCATTTGTTGCACAAACATGTTTTAACATCACAACTGCATGCAACATGCTAATTGTTTACATAAGAAATGTCATTTTCCTATTGCTATTGGAAAATGCTTATTAATATGTTAAATTGCAAATTATACATTTTTTTTAAAAAATCAAACCGAAACCATTTGAAACCGCACCGAACCG
>JAOTRO020000012.1:770763-785954 GCA_028566515.2 Pyracantha coccinea | reverse complement strand
AATTTCTAACCGCACGATGTACGATGAATGAACGCGATTGATTGATTATTTGAATCTTCACAAATAGGATCCGGCTGGGATCTTATTCCGACCACAAGGGTGGTTGACTTTGGAACTAGATCCCCTCCGGACCCAAACAAACTGAGCCTAAGGATCAAAGGATCCAGGCCCGTTGAAATTTGATCCAAGGACTACAATTATTATAACTTTTAGAGGCCCCCTGTTTGTAGTCGTTTGATCAAATTTCAACGGCTCATATCATTTGCTCAGGAGGTTTAGTTTATTTGGGTCTGGAAGAGATCCAATTCCGTTGACTTCCACTACGGCACAAGTCCTTGATTTTTTTTACTATGGGACGCGGATTTTGTTAGAGAAATGATTTTCACCAACCATTTTTCTTTTTCTACACATTCATTTTTATCCTTTAATTTTTTTGGTTTTATTCAATTTAACTGCCAAAAAGTAGAGAGAAGTGTATAGAGAAAGAAGATGAATCGTGAAAATCATTTCACTTTTATTACTCCATCTTCCCTTTCCATTTGCACACACACATTTTAGTTTTGATCAAATGAAAAAGAGAAACTTGAACTTGGACTGCTTTCAAAAAGGATGTTTTTAATTTCTGACCGTTAGATCGACTGAATTGAAGAGAAATCAATGGGTAATAATTAAAAAAGATGTATGAATAACACTACATTTTCAAAAATTAGGGGGAGACCACTAAATGAAGAGCTACATAAGGCAAATATTTATTTTTTTTTCTTGAAAGTAATATGCAAATATACTCTATGGAGAAGATGATTCAAACTTAATCGAGGCTGCGAATAGACTATGATGGCCAAGTGACCTACATTTTCGAAATTTTCTTTTAAAGATATCATCCAATATTTTGGATATATTTTCTTGTATCCTAATCTTGTGAAAAAAAGTTCAATGCATTATAATTTGCCAAATACGTACAAGGGTTAAGGGTTATCCACTTACTATGTGCTTAAATTCTTTCAGCTAAACGATCCTGTTTTACTCAACTCTAAGTACAATACCGATGTAATGTGCCCATATATATTTCTAGAAAAATTGATTAGTGAATATTTTATATGTTTTGATGTCCCCTAAAGCAAAAAATCAAATGAATACTATTGAATCACTTGATAGCATACATAAAATTAAGGGCAAGACATGGACCAACCATTCAAGCGAGAAAACTGATAGGACAATTTACTTCAAATTTATCTAAATTATGAGAAGGAAAATTCAAACTTGAATACAAAAGATGAAGCATAAACAACGGGACACAATTACTGGTAGCGGTACCATTGACCTTCAAAAGTATGATTGTTGAACTCGTAGAAGGGACTATCGTAGCCACAACAAAATATCATAGCGTTGAAATCACTAGCTACCCCCACAACTTGACTTACAGTACATGATGCGCGACGCAAAAACAATATCTTTTTTCCCAAGTTTCCCAAGTTTTCAACCCTAGTCCAATCTTTTCGCGACCAATCAAATAGGTAAATATTCCAAGATCCATAACAACCACCAGCTTCATTATCTACTGCCAAAAGGAGCTTTCCAGCAAACTCAACCAGGAAATTTTGTGAACTGTTTTTAGAACGTACTCTTCGGGAGGCAGAAGAGTCCATGATCAATCATCGACCAATACCCACACGCCTCGTCAAAGGTTCCCAATGTTAATGAAGAAGAAGAGCCCTTACAAAGAAGACAACAAAAAATTCTTTCCACATAGGCCACGTCCCTAACTTCGGTTGATCTTGAATGTTCGAATTTATAAACACTCCATCTTCAATCTTTTGTGGTTACAGGTGCTTATTCTAAAATTTTTGCTCTTGGGTTTATTAGTTTTTGGGTTGAAAATAGTTTTCGCCACGAAAATAACAAAATAAAAACAGGTTGGAGCCGTAGTGAAGGTCACTACCAATGTACCTCTTCTCGTGTGGAAAGCCAATGGAGGTAGCTCTATAAGCTTGTTGCAAAAAGGACTACAGAAAAGGAATATTGTAGCTTTCGGGTCAAACTTTGCAAGTAACAACCAGCCATATTTCCAAGCACAAAGATGTGTAAACTTTTCCGGAAGGCTCGAATGTATCACGTTTGTAATCGAGAACCTTTTCTTAGTCGACAAATCAAAGAGGCGAGCTACGGTCAAGGTTTCACCATTATTTTGGCTACAGCAGTAGTAAGAAGTTAAGGGTGGGTGAACAGTTCGTTGTTGAACCCCATCCTTAACAGCTTGCCAACTTTTGCATACCGCACCAAAGCAAACAAATTCAACATACGAGAGACTTTGAGCCACTATGTGTAAGATATCCGTTGATAGATCAGACCATTCAGCCATGGAAGAATATGTTATATCTTCTAGAACTTGACTATGAAAAGACTCTTTGTACTTGGAGGCAGTAAACGCCTACGAAAAGATTGCTTGGTTTTATCATTGATGTAGCCTGGGTTGTTGCGCTGTAGACTCATTGTAATTAGGGTTTTTTTTTAGTGAAAATAAACTAATTGCTCATGAAGCCTTGGCCCAAACGCAAGTTTTTTTTTTTTATTTTTACAAAGAAATATTTACACTTTGAGCAGAAAAATAAATTGGTATTGACTCGTAGTACGCAAATCAACTATTTATACATAAGCCACCAAATCATGAATAAATTAGTTGAAGTTGACCTAATCATGTATAAACAGTAAGTGTCACCAAAGTTCAACTTATTTATGAAAATATCACTGCCTTTTTTCCCCCTTGTTAAGTTGTTTTGGTTAAAATAAAATTTGTGAGACCATTTTCATTAGTATTTTTAGGGGTGTGCTATCCACACACCCCCATTTTACTTCTCACACACCCTTTAATAATTTTTGTTTGTTGATCTTCTTCAATTCATCCGATCTGACTACCGAAAATTAAAAAGATGTGTGAGAAGTAAAACTCAAAATTTAACGAAAACCTCCTGATACTGTTCACTTTAACGAAAAATCACATTTTTACACTAAAGAGTCAATCATGATACTATTCAGTTTACCCTTTGTTTTATCCTTATCGTTAAAACTCAAAAATTTCAAATTATTTTCATTAGTTTTCATATAAATAAAAGCATGATGAAATAAGCCCAAGCCCAAGCACAAGCCCACGACATTATTATCTAGGCCCAAGCCCAGCAACCCAGCAACCCAGCACGAAGCGTGAGCGAAATGTTGGGTCAATGACGAAACACACCCAGCACACAACCCACTCCACCTGTGCTGTGCCATCAGTCCCCACACCATCATCATCAGCACACAGATTCTTCTCCGCCCCCGGTTTTCGTTTCGAGGATAGACTGGTCCCCAGCCGGAAAACCAACATTTTTTTTTCCGGCAGCCTCCAAACATGGCCTCCCCGGAAAACACCAATTGGCTCTTCGATTACGGGCTCATTGAGGATACCCCTGTCCTGGATGGGAACTTCGCTTGGCCAGTTCAGCCCATCGCCGGTTCGTCCAGTGCCAGGTACTTTCATTTTTTCTGTTATTTTTTTTTACTAATTATTGATTAATTCCTGCTCTGTGCAACTAATCTGACTGAGACGAATTAGGGTTTTTATTTGGGTTTTCAATTCTGCTTTTATTTTTTGGGTTTCTGGATAATCTCTGAACAATTGGGTGCTTTTTGGTTCATGGGTTGGGACTGAGTGGCTGGAATTTGCTAATTTCAAGATACTTTTGTTTTGTCTTATTCCCAATCTGATGTTTGGGGTTTTGCTTGTGGTTTTGAGTGTTTGGTTAATTGGTTAATTGTGTAGAGAGAGGCTTAGATTCAAGCTGGTTACTGATTGAATGACTTGAGATTGTACTGTGTTCTTTGTTGGTGGGGAAAAAAATATCGAATTTAACCGATACGGTCACATTTTTAGGGTGTTTGGCTGAATAGAAAGAAAAAGTAGCTTTTGTAAGAACAAAGAAGTGACTTCTCCAACAACTTAGGAATCTCTAGCTTTAACAGACCAACTGCTTGTGCTGTAGGATTTGAGCAAGACATTTGTGGGACGAACAGTACTTGTCCACTAACTTGAAGTTTTCTTGGAAGTTACTGTGAGAGAGATAACATGTCAGTTTGTTTCGATCACTTGAAATCTTTTTCTACGAATTGTAACTTTAGTGTATTACATTTGCTGAGTACTAGTGGTTGTTGGAAGTTGTGGAGGTCTTCGGTTATTTTCTACTGAGAGACGAAGATGACTTCAGTGGTGGGGATTTGTACTTTTGGGGTAACATTCAGTTCTTCTTGCAGTGAGGGTTCCTGATGAAAAGTGGTACACATATATGCGTATATTCTTGCATTTCCGTATAAAGGTTTTACAGTTATAGTTAAGCAATGACCTAAACATGTACCGCTGGACCATTTTTTGAACGACTGTTTACTGAAGGCTTCATGGCCTTGGTTTACATTGTGGATTCATTATTTGAGCATCTATTATGTTGATGAGCTCAGAAAGGTTTGGTTTAATTGTATGTATTTTTTGGTCGGTTGGAGGTGATAAGAGTTCAGAAATGTTTTGGATGTTTGTAGCATGATCTTTTTTCTATTGAGTAATGTTTACTTTGCCCTATGCAAGGGTTTGTATTATTCATTCATTTTTAGATTGGGTCGTGTTTATGGTTGCTCATTTATTATTCTGTGGTGACTTTTTCTATTCTGTAGTGTTGAACTTGATGGGTCATTGGGGGATGCAGAGGGACTTAAGGAATCTGGCTCGAAAAAGAGGTACAAACTTTGACTTCTTCTCATCAAAGAAATCAGAATGTGTAGCCACTTCAAAAAAATTTGTTCTCATTAACTTTGTTCTGTGCTTTATACCTTCTCACATTTGACCTTTTTTTTTTTGAATGCCTGTGCTGCTGTGGAAGAGATTATAAATTTGTGTTACAGCAGCCTTAGTCGAGGATTCTATATGAAATTTTCTAATCAGCTCTTCAGTCACTAATAAGCATGCTTATTTGTTAGTGTTGTCTGGATCATCTATGAACGGTTTTTCGATCGCTGATGATTAATTTCTTTCAATTTCGTGTTAAAACACCTCATGTCATATCTTGACAAATTATCATGTCTTGAAAATCACTGCCTAGAAGTTACATTTTAGTATTACAAGTGAGTTGATCAAAGCTAGTAAGTTCATTTCAAATTCATCTTATTCCAGCTGTCTTCCTCTGTCTGTTGCATTTTTCTCCTCGCAGGGTCAGAACTGAATCATGTAGTGGAACAAGCTCCAAGGCATGCAGGGAGAAGTTGCGAAGGGATAGGCTAAATGACAAGTACGCTCTTTTCTTTTCCGCCGTTTATTTGTCTCCCCATCTGTCCCCTCTCTTTTGGGGCAGGCTTGTCTTATCGCTTGACATGTACCAATAATAGGTTTGTGGAATTGGGCTCCATTTTGGAGCCTGGAAGGCCCCCCAAGATGGACAAGGCTGCTATTTTGGTTGATGCTGTACGAATGGTGAATCAATTACGTGGTGAAGCCCAAAACTTGAAGGACACAAATTCAGGCCTCCTGGAGAAGATCAAGGAATTGAAGGTAAGCCTTTGTGTTAGCAGTTGATAGGACCTACCGACTTACATTAAAAAAAACTGCTGATGTGACAGTGTGCAAAACCTTTTTTTCCCCTTGTGCAGGCAGAGAAGAATGAACTTCGCGATGAGAAGCAGATGCTGAAATCGGAGAAAGAGAAGTTGGAACAGCAACTTAAATCCATGAATGTCCAGCCCGGCTTTTTACCTCCCCCTCCTGCAATTCCTGCTCAAGGCCAAGCTCGCGGAAACAAGATGGTGCCTTTCATTGGCTACCCCGGGGTCGCCATGTGGCAGTTCATGCCACCTGCTGCGGTGGATACTTCGCAGGATCATGTGCTCCGCCCACCGGTTGCTTAAGTCGGCAACATCTAAAATTGATTGGGGTGATTTGGGATAACATTGTCCCTAACTAGTGTATTATCATGTCATTGGTCGTGTATTTTTGTTTAACTGTCTACTAACTGAATTTGGTGGGTGACTTGACTGTATTTGCAACTGCAATTGCAAAACCAAACCTGGCTACTTTTTATGTATTAATATGCTGGTAATATTTACATGTAAATCGTATGAACTAATAAGTTATTCTGGCAACTTCTCGTTACCAATTTTTAGGTATTATAGCTATGCGGATCTGCAAAATGGGTTTACTTTATATAATTTTCCAGCACCAAGCACAGTATAAATTAGGATGCTCATGATGTTATGCATCGACTCAGGGATTGGATGAAGACCTTTATGGAACGGATTCACTGCTATTGTGGCGTCTTGGTCCAATAATACAGAAATTGGGGCACCACGTGATGGTACGTGGTAATGAATCTATTTTATGCAAGTTGCTCTCGAAAGATGGGCTTCTCTTCGGACAACTCCATCCCAATTTTTGTAGTCGTATGCCCGCTAGCAGAGCTCCTACTTAGATACGAGTTAGATTGCTCGTCTCCACATAAAGAGCTACTTTCACCGGTGGTGCGACGGTGGTAGCATCACAAGTCGATTACACGCTGCATAATTGATCTGAAATACCGTTGATTTGGCATCCAATTACATCGAATTTCTCCGAGAAAACTAGGAATTAGAAATCGTATTACAGCTTCGGTAGAAACTAGAAAGGTGAACTAACAAACTATCGCAGAAAAAAGTTAAAAAGTAACAAAAGGTGGAAGTGCTTTTACAACCTTATCTTGAAGTGCTTCTGGCAAAGTACCTATTTCTCTTTCAGCTTTCTTCCCCTACCCTGTCAAAACGGAATGGCTTCCAACCTTCTCAAAATCCACTCACAAACCATCAAAACCCCAAACCCACCACCACCAACCCACCCATTCCCATTTCCCAAACACCACCAAAATTCTCACATCTCCTTCCCCTCAACCCTCCACCACAAACCCAAAATTACCCCCCTATCCCCACTCTGCTCCTCCTTATCCTCCTCCCCCACCCCACCAACCTCCAAAGAAGCCGCCATCCAACAGGCCAAAACCTGCCTCTCCGCCACCCTCTCCAAGCCCCTCAACAACCTCCGCCTCACCACCAAACTCAAGAAGCCCAACCAACCCCGATTCCGACTCGAAATCCCCGTCGCCGACGACTCCCCGGAATCCCTCTCCAACCTCGCCCTCCAGCTCTTCCAAGACCTTCCCATCAAACGCAGATCCTCCAAAGTCAACGTCTTCATCATATGGTCAAACGCTGCCTTCGCAGAAGCCGCAATGAAAGCCTTTGGGGCTTCCCCTCGGAGCCCCGTTGAGCATTCGGACATTTCCTCCATCGCCAACGGTAATACCGGAAATTTGAATTCTGCTGACGTGGCGGTGTTTTTGGCGCCTGAGGGAACCCAACTGGCGGTTATAAAAACGGTTACGGATTTGCTGTTCCCGAGGCCGGTGGTGATTTTCAACCCCAGGTGGGCGTTCGAGGAGGAGGCGGAGTTGGGCGAGCTCGGCGGGTTCGTGGATTCGTTTGAGGTGATTTTTTCGTTCATGGGTTTGGAGGTGAAGGGGCTTTTGAGCAGCAGGAGTGGAGTGGTTTTCAAGTGCGTGAGAGATGGGGTTGTGAGTGGTGAGAAATGGGCTGTTTTTGTTGAGGAAGGAGGCGAATTGAAGATGGTTTCGACATTTAAATCGCGGCCTTCAATCGGTGAAGTTGAGAACGTTTTGTATAATTTGATGGCCATTAATTCCCCTGTGACGAAATCAGTGAAGTTTTTCAGGGATTTGGTGTCGAATGTGACCGGAAAGAAGTAAGTTTTCTCCAACGACTGTTTTGTATGATCTCCGATTGATAAGTTTTGAAGGTGTATAGAAGGTGTTTGTTGAATTGTCTGAATAAATGCAATTGCAATTGCAATCCTACTCACTTGTGTGTCTGTTACATGTGCTGAGCTCGCGGCGCGTTTTTTGTTGCTTAGAAGGTAAAACCGAATCATGACGCTCTCCTCCCTTGGACCAAGCTTTTCTTTTAAAGAGCTTGTTTTACGTAGTCAAGCAATTCATAGTTCGATGTAGTTATAAGGATCTGCTCTCTCGATGGTGTCAAGAAATCCGATATCTCATTATTGTCTTATGGACTGTCAAATTTCCCTCTCGTTGTCTCACGTATCCTATCATTTGTCAGGTTGCAGTTCTCATTGAGTCTTAGAAGTACCTGGTCTTGCATTTTATTGCATGTTCTACTTCTAACATTTTGTCGTTAAACAAAACTTTATGACTGGAAGTTCTAATCATAGCGTAAGGGGAAAAAGGCAAGAAGAATACAGAGTGATAGGTGAAGGAATGTGCACTGAGGGAAGAGAGTCCTGCTCATCAGAAGGCCGGTGCTGTTTTTTCATCTTGCATTAAGAAGTATTGAACGCCGTGAATTGGGGAAGAACTCTCTCTCATTTTCCTTTGCCTCATATACAGTACGCTCTTTATCATCAACATTTTCGACCTATTCCTCTGAAAACCCAACTTAGGTTGCCATGATATGACAGCTCTTGATGAATTTATCTGAGAAATCGACATATCTTGCCCAAAATGGCCGAAGTTTTGGAAATGCAATTTCTAGCCAGGGCTTTGCTCTCCCGTTGTAATGGATGACACCAGCACTCTTTACATCAGCAGAACTTGTGTTTTCCTGATATCCCAGTCCCAACATGTGCCAGAACGGATCAATAACTTGGACATGACCGTGGAATGCTATTAGGCCTGGGGGCAACGTTCCTAGCTGCCAAAGGCTCAGGTCTGATTTCAAGTTCTGCATAAGATAAGAATCATAATTAGGATGATTTAGAAGATAATAACGCATTTTCTCGATAAATTCTTCTCGGGAAACTTTGAAAGTTATAATGTTAAACTTCTCTCACCTGTTCAAGCCAATGGTGGTACGTAAAGCTTATGTTGGTTTTTCTCCAAGCATCTAGGTCGAAGATGTTCATGCCATAAGCCCAGGCACATGCATTGGGGTCGAAATTCTTGGATATCAAAGGATGAGAGAAGTTTAGATAACTCCTATACCGCTTTGACATCACGAAGTTATCTTCTCCCTCGCATGTTTCAACTGCTCCATTGACCTTTCCGTTCATTTCAATATCCCATAGCGGTGAAAGATCAGTTTGAACTACTATGTCGTCGTCCAAGAACACTATCTTATCAAGACTAGGAAACAACTGCATCGAAATTTACTGTAGATTAGTACAAAATGTAGGCAAAATAAGCTTATAGAAGCATTATAAGCTGTCGTAAATGTTATTAAACCATAGTTAACATGGTACCTCGGGTAGATGTATTCTGATATGATTCATCAGTGAGTTGTACTTGGGACTAAGTGCTTGCAGCTTTGCTGCAATAACATTAGGCTTCTCAGTGTTATTCGCCACAATGGCCGATGACCCGCCTCTGAACTGCGACCTCACCCTTTGGTCTTTCTCCATTGCTTCCAAAACCGGCACCTTCCCCTTTGTAAACCAATCGAAATGGTGCAACCCCTTGACCTCAATTATGGCAGGTGACAACGGATGCAGAGAAAACCACGCTTGCATCGGGTAATATGTCTTCCTGTCTGTGATGATGTGGAGGACAACTTTGTGAGGGCGCAATGAGTTGCGGACTAGGGACATGGCTACAACGGAGGCGGCAAGCACATTGTCAGAAGCAAGGACAAAGTGGTAGTAGGAGTTGTCGACGAGGGCAGGGACGAGCTCAGCAGAAGGGAGCTGCAGGCGAGCAGCTGCATTGGAGGCGTGCTCGTTGGCCAACCTCAGGGCTAGGCAGTGAAGCTGTTTAGGTATGCTGCTTGACGCTACATGCCGGTACAAGTACTCTTGGATTTTGGCATTTCGGGTTCTTTGCTCAAGAAGCGTGACCTGAAAATTATGCACTGTTAACTCAAGATACTCTTGCACTAAGTACATGAGACATCATTTGGTCGGAATTTGGCGACCTAGAGTTATCGGAAAACTAAAACATTGAGAAAAGAAGTACCATTTCTCGGAGCTTGACAGCGAAGGTCGTTGCATCTGATTTTCCGTCCTTTATTTCAACCATAAATTCGTCTAAGGTTTGAGGAATATCAGATCTTCCTTGTAATTCATGCTTGCCGATGGGTTCTTCTAATATTTGGTATATTACTTCTGGGACCTTTCAGAAATTAATTACATTGTTATAGACAAAAATAAAATCAAATAATTAAACATCTCTTCAACCAGAAGTTGGGATTACGAAATTACCCTTGATTCTGTTCTTCCCAAAATCTTTGGTCCTAGTCTTTTCCCCAAGCAACCTATCATTAAAACAAAAATTATGACTTACAAAATAAACATAAATAACAACTTTTTAATTACCACTTAATACTACAGTCTATTGGTATTGTTATTCACTTGTAAGTGAGAGATCTTTTATTCGATTAATGTGTTTAATTTAAAAAATTTGTACACCAGCGTTCAAGCACTAACTAGTTAATAATATTAAAAAAAAAGTGAAATGATGAAGAAAATTAACATTTTTAAAAGATCAAGCCTACATCCAGAGTGGGATGGCTTCAAATCATTATTATTGTAATAAAATACAGGGAAAAGACACTTCAAAACAAATAAGAATTTGTTAATTTTAAGAAAAAATAAATAAGAGGAGAAAAATTAAAATAAGAGAAGCAAGTACGTCGATTAACCAAGTTAGCTTTAAACACTTATTTAAAAATAAATAAATATAATAATAGAGATTGTATTAATTTTTGTATAAAGAAAATGAGATTCATGTCTGCCAATCCACATATATACTTGACTAACAAGATCATATGAAATTTTCAGTTGTTCAACAAACTTAATTAGAAAATTACTGAGGATATACCTAATTATAAACGAAATAAAATAAAATAAAAGGGAGTGCAGGTTGCTGTCTTCTGCTATTCATCTGATGGCTCGGAATTTATGGGTTAAAAAAAAAGAAAATTTATGAAAATGGTTTGAAAACTTTGAGTTTTAACGATAAGGACAAAATAAAGGGTAAAGTCAATGGTACTAGGATTGACTTTTTAATGTAAAAATATGATTTTTCGTTAAAGTAAACAGTACCTAAAGTTTTTCGTTAAAGTTTCCTTAAAAAAAATGAAAATTAGTGTTGGGATAGATTATTATGCTGCAGAGACAACAGTTGCAAGCAGCACATTTATCATATCCTGAATGGAGCTCTTAGCCTTTGCATATAACAGTCCCATTTAAAATAATTAGAGATACTTTTAAGGTACAATTACTCGTATATACAAATTATAGGACTATATTTTCGAGAAACACTAGTTTTTATTTTATTTATTTTTATTATTTTAGAGAGGATCAAAATCTATGTGATAGGTGATGTCATGAAATTTTGAAATTTTGATTTGCTTATTTTTTTGGCTAGATTTGTTGAGGTTTGAGATTTTATCTCTTTGAAATGATTCAAAACTAGCAAAGTTCTATGAAATGTATTTTGTATTTTGTTTCTGTAAGTAAAACCCCTACTTTTAATTAATTGAGCATATAGTTCAGTAGATTGGGTAGCACATGACCAAAAGAAAGAGGAAATTGTAGCATTGTTCTTGAAACTTTAGGCAAATTGGAGCTTGACACTTGTCACATCTTTAAGTAATGATTTTTTTTCAGATAATTTCGTTAGAATTTTGATCCCTAATTTTCTATGTTAATTCTTTCTTTTTTTTTATTCACAAAAATTATAACGTAGTTACTTAAAAAGACTATTGTCTAGGCTTTAACCAGTTTAAGAACCAATACGCATAACTTTTAATTTTAGAAACCGAAGCTTCAATTAAACTAAAATTAAAAAACTAATACTCCAAATATCTCTAAAAGAAAATAAAAAGGTAAATGTTATATGTTCCTCTTGTTGATATAGTGATTAGAATCTTTGTTATCCGAATAATTTTTCCTAGCAGATCATTGTTTGTTGCCAAAGACTTAATAAATTAAACAAGCCAATTGTCGATCACCAAAGTTTATTATTGTATTATTATTTGCCTGCAAATGATTTTTTCAAGACAGAAAAAGACATCCTTGTATATGTAACCTAGATAATACCTAAGTACTTTGAACATCCGTTGATAAGTCTCCCATGTATATCTTAACTATGTACTTTGTTCTTTACCCTTTGTCTAGGAACTATTTTCTTATCTACAAGATTGTATTTAATTTCGACATGTTATGTTGTTAAATTCTAAACATGAACGGCACATTTAAACACGAATTCACTAATAAATTATTTAGATTGGTAATCGGAAACCCTGAAACCAAAGTTGCTAGAATAATATTAGGTTTGAATGCATGCACATACCTATTGAAGAGCACTTGCTTTCTCCGTCAATGGTATCCACAGCAGTCATCACAAACACAAACCTGAGAAGAAAAGTGAAGAACAGAATGGAGTAGAAGAGCATCCGGTATGAAAGCCGCCTCGACCCGGCTTTCACCTTGATGAACTCCCTCACTCCTTTCCCCGGAAACACTGTGACATGCCTCAGGCTGGGTGATATGTGAAGCTGCATTTTTGTTGTTTTGCTCAGGACACCGACAAAACTAATACATACGCACCCAAAATGTTGTAATTTTTAGGTGAGAAATGGCAAATTCCAGTCTGATCAGGCAAACAAGGACAGAGTAGAATTGCAAGAAGCAATGTCGTACGTTCAAAAGGGAGGGTTTTGATGGGGGGAGGGGGTGTTAAGGTAGCTATCTGTTACCTAACCTTGCTTAGTTTTTGGGCTATAGTATTATTATACATGTTGAGAGAGATATGAGGAGAGGGTTGTTAAAGAGACAGAGACATGGGACTGGTCGTGTTTGCTTTTCTGGTTTTGGGGGTTTGGCTTTGTTTTGAAGGAGGGAAGTTGAGGGAGACGAGAGAAAACAAAATTATAATTATAATTATAAAAAATAATAAAGCATTCAATGAGTGTTCACTTTTTTCAAATTTAATTATATATATATATATATATGTAATACAATATATTAACGTATTCAATGTTTGGTTTGGTGTTTGCTTGGCTTTGCCTCCACATGAGGTTCTTGTTTCAAAGAGCTTGGACTGTGAGAAAGAGAGTGTTTGACAGAACAGGGCTTCTACATGGAAAATGACTCTTCCTCTCTCTCGCTCTATGGGCTTTGGTTGTTGGAGTGAAATTGCAGGAACATTTGATTCTTATATATATATTTATTTTCAAGCAATTGTAATTTGCAAAAATTTGTAATTGCCTCATTGCTAGTTTTCCTGTTCGTCATTGTTTGAACTTTGAACCTTTGACTACCAACTGCAACAGTCTTGGTTAACAGTATTTGTATTTGCACCCGACATATTGAAAACAGAAAAGGAAAATAGGACCTTTTATTGCAAAACTCATAGATGGTATTTATTTTTATCTTTTCCTTTCACATAGTATGCACACTTTTGGGCAAGGTAATTTTGTTTAGGGAGACTTTGGATGCAATCCCTAGTCACTAGGGATGGCAATGATTCGGTTTAGAGACAGAAATGTTATATCCATCATCATAACCAAGAAAACTAACCATATCCATAACCGCAAATTAACCATCAAGGATTATTTATAACCATATCCATCGAGTAACGGATTCCTATCTATTAACGATTATATCCTTCTTCGTCAATAAAAAAAAATATTTATTTCGTCATTAAATATCCACATATAAATCATCAAAATATATCAATAATTCCTGGAGATATTCATGATAAGCCAAATATGATGGCAAATTAATGTATATTGGTCCCACGAAAAAAAGCAAGGGCATGATAAAAGCAAATACAAACGCGCACTGTGGGAGAAAACGAAACAAATTATCTAATAATTCCAATACTTGTGAATATCTTTCTGCCTACTTCTGGAATAGAGGTTGACACTACCTATGCATGTAAAGCAATCAACAATCTAGTCAGTAGCATAATACGGTTGTAAATTTGCTCGAACAATTTGAGCTCGACTCATGTTTAGCTCGTTCAAACCCAGTTCTTAAGTTGAACGAGTTGTGCTTGAACAAAATATTAGGATCGTTAGAAAAAATGAGTTGAGCTTTTGAAGGGAAAATTTGACAAAATTAAGATCATTTGAACAATATAAATAGAGTTATTAACAATTAAAAGGTGGAAGCATGTTCATATGCACTCAAAACAAATTTTAACCATAAAATTTAAAGCCTATAGTGTGGTAAACAATGACTCAACTCAAATTTACAAGAAAGAGTTGAAAATCCATTATACGTTTGTGGATTTCTCTTTGCATACGCAAATGCTAATTGTCCAAGAGAGAGCTTCCATTCCTTGACTTCTTTCTCCATGGATTCATGATGAATAGAATCTCCAAAGTTTCCAAGTGAGGGAACCTCTAATTTCTCCATACTAAGGAGAGATGAGAAGAGGAGATAAGTAACCTAGAAGGAACATTGATGCTAGACCTGTAAACAGGTTGGGTTTATTGGGTTTGGGTCGGGTTCAATCCGACCCGTTAAGTTAACGGGTCACCTGTTTCACCCGTTAACAATTATTATTATTTTATTTTATTGCATAGAGTTTATTTTTTGTTGTTAAAACTTTACTAAAATTACTAAAACATCCTCAACTAAAGGGTGCTAACGGGTTGACCCAAAGTGACCCGTTATTTAACGCGTTGTTAACGGGTTCACCCATTAGTGACCCGACCCATTAAGCATCCACCCAAATACTAATATTAACGGGTCGGGTCTGGTTAACGGGTTGGGTCCAAAATGCCAAGTTTACTCCCAGCTCTGGATTATTGCGACTGCACCAGCGGGCCCCTGCAGCCTAATTTTTGTCAGGAACATACGCCCATGCATGTGTGTTTCCCACCCGCTTGATGCAAAAAAAAAGGAGTGGGCCTCGCTGATGTCATGTTGAAGCCAGCGTGACATCACATATGTTAGGACATTGCTGAGCACGTTTTTGGCCGGCCTACAAGCTGGCTTGGGCTAGGTGCTAGCCTATTTGGCTCGGCTAGAGTGGATTTTGATGGTGCCAGCCTATTTTCCTTGCTTTGTACCAGCCAATCTCCATGGGCTAGAGTTGTTCTCATTGAAGACGAAAGAGAAAGGGTTGCGAAACTCAAACATTCACTCTTACAAGCTAGATCATTTTAATTTA
>JAOTRO020000012.1:749185-770663 GCA_028566515.2 Pyracantha coccinea | reverse complement strand
CCAAAGTGGAGTATATATAGGAGTTACAATTGGTATTACATATGTACTTCACCAATGTGGGACAACAAACTACTATTCACACTTTAACATATATAACTCGCAACACTAATTTCTCCATACTAAGGAGAGATGAGAAGAGGAGATAAGTAACCTAGAAGGAAGATTGATGCTAGTGAATCTTCTCCTAGAAGCCGGCCTTATAGAGAGAAAATGAGAGAGAAATGTTTCACAATTCTGTGTAACAAAACCCTATAGTGAGGCTAAGGTTATAACTCCCCTTCTATAGTCCCTCAAACTTGAGTGACTAAATGAGAAACCTAATCCCCTCTTTCTATAGTCGGCCATTGGGCCCTTATGCCTTTTAAGTTTCAGTTTGTCATACAACTTAAGTTAATGAGCTTGACGGTTCAATGCCCAAACTAACTCAAGGTCTAATACGAACCTATTCATTTGAGTAATTAACTTATTAATTAATCCTAGCAATAAACAATTAAATCATTTAATTGTACTTACTCAATTATATTGTACTTTTCAATCTCTACCTTACACAGTGTACATTTTATTAGGTTCTAATTAGCGAGGCAGTTAGCGTTTAGAACTCTTATTAATCAATTGTGAATTGAAAATTATCTTTCTTTCAATTCTCTCTTTAATGAAGATTAGTGATTTCTAATCTTCAGGACTTCTACAAGTCATGAATGACACCTAGCAGTATGTCATGGTTACCCCAAATAAGCATAAGAAGTTGAGAACCTATTAAGTTGAAATTACAATGCAATGCGGTCATTCTCTAAATCAATACTCTTGATCACGTTGTTTGGTTGATAGTTTATTTATATCTACTATTCAATGTAATTTTCTTATTTATGATTCTTGTGAATCTGATTTGGAATATACTTCCTAAATCATATTCATGTGCTATGGCCAAAGACTCTTGAATCATATCATAGAATATTCTTGTTCAATAGTTGAAGGTTAGAGATCTCTTGTTGTACACTCACATGCCTTTGTGGATAAAGTAGTATCCCAACAATGCCGTAAGCAAACCCTGGGCTTATGATGCATCATCAAATGACCAAAGATATATCAACAAGACAAATGTGGTGTCTCAAGTCAAAGGACAATTTTGCGTTATCCTAACTAGTGAGTCCTCATATCACATGAGTACAAGAACTTCTGTACTATCTTCTTTTGCTTTGTATTGTTCTAATTTGCAAATTTTTAACATTCTATAGGGATCATAATGAATTCTATTTTTATTTTATCGTGTATGGTATGTATCGGATTAATATATGGTTTAATGTGCAGTCAAAGATTTATAGTCCGTTTGATAACCATTTCGTTTTCGCTTTTTACTTGTAGAAAAAGAAATGAAAACTCGTTTGGCAACGATTTTCAGTTTTCATTTTCCAACAAATGACCAAAAAGTGAACTAATTAAAAATGAAACTGAAGCAAGTGGTGAATTGGTATGGTGGTTAGGGTTTTCCTCTTCAACCCATTGCGTTCCGATTCAAACCCTCCCTCATCCTATAAGTTAAATTATTGTTTGTAATAAAAAAAATAAAGATTAAAAATGAAATGATTATCAAATGTTCCACTCATAAAAAAAATTATCCAACGGTTAAGGATGCCGAGGTGTACTACTATATATTTGGTGTATACTAGAAAATCTCAAACCTTAAAAATATTAACAAAAATCATGTTTGTTGGGTGTATTTATTTGTAGTTGGGTGTCCTTGGTAGTTGCAGTAGTAAGTCACACAAAAAATGGGAGGGTAATTTCTTAGTGAAGAAAGTTTAAGATTCCACCATAAAACCAATTGTCAATATGGGGAGTAGCCCAACCTCTTATAAGCCCATGCAAGGTCTTTCCTCCCATCAATGTGGGACTCATTTTTAACACGCCCCCTCACGTGTGACGAATTTTCAAGCATAACATGTTGACAACATAAACATAACGGGGTGACGTGGAGCGCGTGTGGCCGCTTAGTTTCACACGTGGGACAACCTGCTCTGATACCATGAAGAAAGTTGAGGTTCCACTATAAAACCAATTGGCAATATGGGGAGTAGCTTAACCTCTTATAAACCCATGCAAGGTCTTCCTTCCATCAATGCGGGATTCATTCTTAACACCTAGGACATAATTTAGGTTTGAGCTAAGTGGTAAAGTAGTTTGCTGATAAATGAGTTGTGGACAATAAGCCCCTAAGAATTCCTTTCATAGTAAAAACACTTAAAACCCCATTTCGAAGAAGAAACTTAATCAGGACCAATTGTTCAAGAGTGCATTTTTGCTCACCAACATGTAGTCATTAGATGAGTATGATTTAATCTATCTGCTACACAAGTCTTGAAATTTAAATTGATCTAATAGAAACTAGTTATGGTGGTAATTTTCACCACCACCGAGCAACTATGCACTCATTGAACTATATGTGAGGGCTTGTTTTCTTCTATAATATGATATTCAAGCTGCTCTTGCTGTTTGGGGGAACTACATCGATCTAATCCTTGTTTTGCATGAGACAGGTCCAAGAAAAATGCATGTCTTTACACTAGTGTCTTTTTGGTGTTGTGTAGCTGCAATCATTTCAACAACCAGAAATATGATGGCTCTGTCGTCCAAGAAACCTGGAAAATTTTGGCTTATGGTTACTTAGTTTTGCGATTTACATGCACTGCCGATGATTCTGTCGTAGTCTGGGGACACCATACCACATCTCCCACGTATGGACGGGAAGTAATATGGACAAATTTCATGATTTCCACTAGGAGATGGAGAACATATTTGTCTGTTGCCTTAGGAACCTGGCATACATACTTGGCATTGTCCTTGTTTGAATATTGGGGAGCCGGGTAAAACAAAGACATGCTTCACATTGTTGTAAACTAAGGAAGAGTGAATAAAGTCGAGCAGGAAGTTTAATCACACCTTCCTCAGTTTGAACTTTATATCAGATGTCATAGAAAACAAGTTTTTTCTTGTTCGTGTTTCCATCTCTTTCCCTCGCTTCTTATCGTCCCTCGATGATTTTCATTTCTCTTTGTGTTGCTTATTCTAGGTTTCTGAGACTCTAATACATTACGGCCAAAGAAACACCTAACTATAAAACCATATGCTTGACAAAGATTATATCCTAATCTCAAACCAACTACTGAGCTCCCATAACTCCAATACAGTATTTACTCCCATAACTCCAATAGCATGTCTACTCGCCCTCTATTGTCCTTTCGTCCCTTTGGAACCCTGAAAACCAAAGAAAAAAAACAAAACCAAGTACTAGTATTGTGAAACGATGCAGGAAATCGTGGGTGCTATCATTGAAGTTAGTAGGTGTGTCGGCAACTTCACGTTCTCGCTGCTTTCCACCCTGAGAAAGTTCCAGAAAAACATCCAAACTTTGAAGTATGAGTGGCAGAAGCTCTCTCGCTGCAAGTATGGAAAAATAGAAGAGGTCAATTTATCAAGATTAGAAGGGAAGCACTCCCCTTGGCAAGTTATGGATTGGCTTGATAGGGTGGAGAAGATCGAACGTGAGGTGGAAGGGATTGAACATGAATCCAGGCTACTTTTGGAGGCAGATCCCATTGATGCTCCCTGTTGGCTGGGGTGTATGCTTGACTCTAACATGCGCCGCAAGTACCAACTTAGCAAAGCTGCAGCAAAGAAGCGTGATGAGGTGAGAAAACTTACTGAGGAGTCATGCAATCTTCCACCTATGGAAGATAGGAAGCCAAGTGATATAGCGGTTGAGCATATTCTGGCGCCATCTCTTGTTGGTCAGAAAGCACCAGAGATCCTAAAGCAGCTTATGGAACTTTTGGCTGTTAAAGAGATCACAAGGATTTCTGTTTATGGAATGGGCGGCTCTGGGAAGACTACGCTAGTGAAAACCTTGAATAATCAGCTTGAATCTTCTGGCAGGGAGTTATTTGATATGGTCATTTGGGTCCCTGTGTCAAATGACCTGGATATTAAAAAGGTTCAATCACGAATTGCTGAGAGGTTGAATTTAGCACTGAATGCGGAGGAGAGCACCGAGCATAGAGCTGACAAACTGCAGCGAGTATTGAAGTCGGGAAAAAGGTAAGGTTAATGTTAACTTCATTTCTAGTCTTGATTATATATTCACTTTAATATTATGTTCCTGTTAAAGTTAGTTACAGAATTTGGTTTCCTAATTCATGATGGCAAAGCTCAATGATGTTTATTTACTACAGGTTCCTGTTCATTCTGGATGACGTTTGGGAGAAAATTGATTTGCACAGCGTAGGGATACCACAAGGCGATGGCCAAGCAAATTGGAAGATCGTTTTGACAACGCGAAATCTTGACGTGTGTAGGGAAATGATGACTGATAAAGCACTAAAGATGGAACTTCTGACTGAAGGAGAGTCCTGGAGTTTATTTGCTCAGAATGCAGGAAATGTGGTGGAGTTAGAAGACATAAATCCTCTAGCTAGAGAAATTGCTAGGGAATGTGGTGGTCTACCTCTGGCTATCGAGACTATGGGGAAGTCCATGAGAGACAAAACAATGGTACAGCTATGGAGGAATGCACTCTGCCAACTGAAGCTTTCCGAACCACACTTCAGGAGCTTGGACAAGGTGTATCTGCGGTTGCAATTGAGCTACAATGCACTGCCAAGTAAGATTTATAAGTCGTGCTTTTTATCTTGTTCGCTGTTCCCAGAAAATTTCTCAATTCAGGTAAGGGAACTAATATTGTTCTGGTTATCTGATGGAATTATTGGCGAACGTCAAACTTTAGAGGAGTCCATCAATGATGGGCATGCTAAACTTGAATATTTGAAGGATTGTTGCATGTTAGAACAGGGTGAAGGCATTGGCACTGTAAAGATGCACAGTGTACTGAGGGAGGTTGCCATTTGGATATCCTCAAATGAGAAAGAAACCGGGTTTTTCAGCAGCTCAGTGCAAGGAATGCTCAAGCTGCAAAAACCGGCCAGAAGAGCTTCGTTTATGAGCAAATCCATCATGAGTGTGCCAGTTCGATTGCCTGGGGGATCAGACCTAACTGTGTTGTTCCTGCAGTGTAATCCTTTATCTAGAATCCCTGATGGTTTCTTTCAAGAACTTAGAGTGCTAAGATTCTTGAATTTAAGTAGCACTCATATAACTTCCCTGCCTTCTTCCATTCTTCAGCTAAGGGAGCTACATACACTTCTCTTAAGAGACTGTCGTGCTCTAGAAATCCTTCCCCCACTCGGAGCTCTTTATAAACTTCAAGTGCTCGATCTCTATGACACTCGAATAAGAAAGCTTCCGAAAGACATGGGAAAGCTGATTCATCTGAGAGATCTCAATTTGTCGCACACTCGCTTTTTACAAGTCATCGCATACGGAAGCATGTTGGGATTAATTAGTCTTGAAGTCTTGGACATGTCTTTCAGTGGTTATAAGTGGGATGTGAAGCGTAATGCAGGAAGAGGAGCAGCATTTGATGAGTTATTATCCTTGCGGCGACTTTCTGTTGTTCACATAAGGCTAGACACAGTTGATTGCGTTGCCTTAGACTCTGCCGGCCCATGGTTTGGAAGGTTGAAGGAGTACACCATACAGATTGGTCCAAATTCAATCTATCTACCGACTCAGCATGAGAAAAGAGTCATCCTTCGAGGGGTTGACCTCCTGCAACGAGGCCTAGACGGGCTATTGTGCACAGCAAGTGCCTTGGACCTGTTCACATGTGGAGGTATAAGTAGTTTATCTGATATAATTACTAACAAGAGTGTGTGTGGCCTGCCAAATTTGAAGTCGCTCACCATATCAAATTGTGACAGCATAACTACATTGTTAGTCGGCGAAACAACTCTTCGGAGCACATTGCCAAATTTGGAGCACTTAACTCTGAGTCACCTGGATAACTTAGCAACTTTGTTGGACAATATGGTCCCAAGAAGAAGATCCCTTGGAAATTTAAAGACCATCAAGGTGGAGGGATGTCGACGTCTAAAGAATCTCATATCTTTTTCTTTACTTCAACTGGTTTCAAACCTCGAAGAAATCAAGGTGAGTGACTGCAGGAGGATGAAGCAGGTTATCGCAAAAGATTTCTATGAAAAGATTCCAAAGTTGAAAACCATAGAAGTCAGGGATTTGGAAAGCTTAAGTACTATCTGTTCAAGGGGAGCGGAACTGTCAGCTCTAGAGAGGATTGTGGTGAGCAACTGCCCCGGGGTGGTGAAGCTTCCCTTCACAGCCCGTGATGCATTGACTATTAAAGAGATCAGAGGAGATTTAAACTGGTGGGCAGGTCTTAAATGGGAAAATCGTGCAGATAAGATCAGTCTTCAGCAACGATTCCAAGTGTGCGCAGACACCGCAGTGCAGCCGATGGAGGATTAAATAGGTAAAGAAATTGTCTCATAGCATCATCTCTTGTAGTTTTTTTTTTTTTCATTTTCAAGTTTACGTAGTTTTCATCTATGAATCCAACCATCCATTTTCTTTCATAATAGCAATGACATTCATGTGCACAAATTGCTGTATAGTAAATGTATTTTCTGTTGGATTCTTTATGTAATCGAAAATGTTCTTGTTTGTAGGCATGAAGATGGGAGGATGCATAAGTCCCAGAAACAGTTCACGGGTTTCATCTCCTTGTTTGTAGCAGCAGTCTGTTATTGCTTGTAATGTAATACATAGACAACAACACCGTTGTCTGCTGTTAGGATTTCACCATTTAAGAAACCGACTTGGCTGGTAAACTTGTTCTGTAATACTGGTGTGGACTCCATAGTTTGTTCTTTTTGAGATGATAAATAAAGTGTGCTTTTTTTTCTTCAAAGGAAAGAAAATTATGTTACATTTTTGTTTTGTTGACAAGAAAATATTTTAAATTACTTCAAGTATATGAGAATCGAGAATTTGAATTTTACTGCAAAAGGAGCACACGCACTGTTCTAACAACTAGTCTAACTCACATATGTAGCCTTACTCTTGTCTCACGCAGATAAATTATGAAATTTTAGGTGGTATTTGATTGACCGGACTACGACTAAGATTAGGCTACTTAACACCAGTCTCAACCTAAACCACATATGAAGTTAATTAAGAACTAGATTAATTAATTAGCATTACACCTTCGCTAGCAGGTCTTATTCTAAGCCATTTAAAATGTGAGCCTTAAATAAGACCAAAGCCAAGCCTATTCAGTACAACAAACAACCCCTTAAGGAATTTGAAGGTTATTATCAGCATGATACTAGAGAAGTTGGCTTACCTGATTAGTTGGTCTGAAAGACAAATGGCACGTTTAATAATCTTTTTTTTTTTCTCTCCACTTTTTGTGCTTAAGATATGAGCATACGAGGAAAATGAAGAATGAACAAGGGTAATGGAAGAAATGAAGGAAAGAAACAAACAAGAAATGATGAAAACAAAATCTTGAAAGTGAATATAACTTAACATAGTTAGCAAAAATAAATTAAAATAGTTTTTGATTTTAAGTTTTCTTTTTTATCTCTTTTCTTATACATTTTTTCTAATTTCTTTGACCATTCTTCCTTCACTTTTTATTTCCCTCATTTCCCTCATTTCTCCTATGTTTTCCCTTTTATCTTAAACACAACAAGGAAAACTGAAAACTAAATAATGTGGTTGAACTACTCATTAAAAAAAAAAACTAAGACGATCTTTCCTTTCCATACCAAAACCCTATATCAAAAAACTCCATAATTGCTAGTCCCTTGTTTCGACTTGGGGCCAATGGTAGCCTTTCTCTCGTTTTTCTAGTCCTCCTCATTCCTCTTTTCATGGATTGGGCAATTTTGTTTTCAGCTTTAGTATTTTTCGTTTATAAGTGTCTCCTTAGTGAGAATATTTGTGAGTATATTCTAGTTATTATTTTAATTTTGTGTCACATGTTAGCAGCTCCTCATGGTTTACTTCGTTGTTTCTAGTGGTTTTGCTAATGGTGTTAACTGTTAAGCACAAAATTCATGTTGGTTTGGACACTAATTGGTTCCTTGTTAATTCCTCTTCGAAGCACTGTTCGTTGTCAAAGGGTGTCCTCAAGTTCCAAAATGTGATGTGTTTGACTCTTATACTAGGAATGGAGTTCATTTGGTTTTAGAGTGTCATCTCTGTCTTCTAAGCTTGTGTGTGGATGATTTCAAAACTTGGATTATTTCCTTTGCCTATTCCCTGGCATGTTTGGCCCTCATATCCACCGGTACGGTGGCAACTAGTTTGGGCAAGTTGGCATTTTATGTTTTGTTGAAGTTTCTTTGGATTGAGGACCTATTATCTTTATGTAGAATGACCTAGTTAAAGTTTATATCAATTATTAATATATATAATAAACCGCTATCGTTTCGTCTAAAAAAACTAAAAAATAAATACAAAAAAAAGGTTATTCATGGATTCAAAAATAATTCCAAAAATCTTGGAGATGGCACATGGACTTTTTTCCGAAGAAAAAAAGATTTCCCTCATTAAATAGGTTGGGCCCACAAATATTCCCACCCGCAGTTCAAAATTCCCTATAGGCTTAAGCGGCTGACTACGACATCATCAAGCTGCTCTGCTCGTAGCATGGAAAAATCAAAGGCGTTAGAAGAGAATTAATCACAAAATATTATCTTCAATACATTCTTGATTGACGATCAACTCAAACAAGTAAGAAATTCTCATCATAAACAAATAAGGATACTTACATGATGATTCCAAGATATTATCTTCTAATTAATATCTTCGAGATTATTCTTTCATCATTCATTCCTACAAATGATTCACCATTACCAATGGAAAGCTGCCATGTGTAGGGCAGAACCCTGCCATGGCTGACTACCTCCCTATAAATACCTCATCTCCACCATATTATGGTAACTTTTGGTTACACATACACACGCTAAACACTCTCTTTTCGGAGATACTAATGTAGGCATCAGATATCCATTGACCACACCCACCAACCCCCTTCCAACCTTGTGGGTGCCTGTGATTTTAGTCCTTGATCGATGTTTATTGTTTTGCGGGTACAAATTCGTCAAGATCGAAAACGGCAAATTTTTGCTATCAGAAATTGGTGCTTTCATTGAGAGCCTGATTTACAGCGCTCGAAGAAGGCTCTTGCATTTACTTTCGGGGAGCGGAACTGCTAGCTCTAGGGAGGATAGTGGTGAAGCTTCCCTTCGCAGCCCTTGGTGCAGTGACTGTTAAAGAGATCAGAGGAGATTAAACTGGTGGAGAAGTCTTAAATGGAAAGATAGATCATTCTTCAGCAACGATTCCAAGCGTGTGCAGACACCCTAGTGCATTCGGTGGAGGATTAAATAGGTAAAGATAATTGTCTCATAGCATCATCTCTTGTAGTTTTTTTTTTCTTTTAATTTTCGAGTGTACGTAGTTTTCATCTATGAATCAAACCATCCATTTTCTTTTATAATAGCAATGATATCCATGTGCACAAATTGCTGTATAGTAAATGTATTTTCTGTTGGATTCTCTTAACGTAATCGAAAATGTTCTTGTTTGTTGCCATGAAGATGTGAGGACGCATACAAAAAGGTGGAGAGCAAGTCCAAGAATAAGTTCCAGAAACAGTTCGGTTTCATCTCCTTGTTTGTAGCAGTAGTCTGTTAGCTGCTTGCAATGTAATGCATAGATAAAAACACCGTTGTATGCTGGTGGAATTTCACTGTTTAAGACGCCGACAACTTTGGCTGGTAGAGTTGTTCTGTAATGCTGATGGGGTGCCGGACAACTTGAAAGTTAATATAACTTAACATAGTCAGAAATCAAAACATTTTTTGGTTTTTTCTTGTTGTATCTCTTTCCTTATACATTTCTTTTACATCTCTCTGATCATTCTTCTTCCACTTTTTATACCCCTCATTTCTCCTATGTATTTCCCTTTTATCTTAAACACAAAAAAGAAATGAAACCTAAATAATGTGGTTTTTTTTTTTTGTCGAAAAATAGAAATTTATTGAATTAAATACGAGTAGCTACATTTGCATCTTTTGCTAAAACATTAAAAAGAAACTCTGGGCCTAGCTCATCACAGCCAAATCTCCCACCATAAATAATGTGGTTGAACTACTCATCAAAAATCCCTAACAGCCGTTGTCTCCTTTCCATACCAAAATCCTACATTCGTAGTCGTCGGCCCCTTGCTTCGACTTGAAGAACGTGGCAGCCTTTCTCCCGTTTTATTAGCCCTCCTCCTTCCTCTTCTCATGAATGCCTCGATTTTGTTTTTTAGTTTTAGTATTTTTATAAGTACCTCCTTGGTGAGGATTTTTCTGAGTATATCCTAGTGACTATTTAATTTTTGTGTTCGTGTCTTATCAGCTCTTCTTGGGTCTATTTCGTTGTTTTTGGTGATTTTGCTTATGGTGTTCACCACAAAATTTATGTTGGTTTGGATATTAGTTGGTTCTTTGTCAGTTCCTCTTCGAAGTCAGCGCTATTCGTTGTCAAAAAGTGTCCTCATGTTTGTTATATTGCAATTTTTGTAATAAAATTCAACAACTAGTAATTTATAATTAAGTTAGCACAATAAAAATAACGCTATTGACAGACTAAGTTGGGCCAACAAAATTTATCACATACAACATAAGGTAAGAAACTTCAACTTCAGGTACCTTCTAGTCAAATTGAAAAAAGAGTAGTCCACTCATACTCTATAGAGATTCCGGTTCAAAGGTGAATCCTTCTCCAGTAATGAACTTGAACATCCAAGAAGAAGAAATCCCATGCAGCCTGAACAAGTGGCATATGGTAAAGCCCTTGGTCCAAAAATGACAAAACAGATTGCGTGAATAGTCAAACTTCAAATGGAAAATGGCAAGTGGCTTAGTCAAGTTGATTTGAACGGTTTGTTTCTTCTGCACGAATTTCTATTCCCGTGGTTTAGGTGAAGATATGGCGACTTTGGATACGTATTTATATAATTTTGGCTGAGATTTCTTGAATCCAAAGCATCATTTTCTCATGTTCTTGCCTACTGAACTTTATTAAGCTTCTGCCATGGAAATTGTGGGTGATGTTTTGGGTGCCTTTGTGGGAGAAACTGTCTCGATATTATGCGGCTGTCTATGTTCTGCCGGCATAGACAC
The DNA here is from genome assembly GCA_028566515.2 of Pyracantha coccinea. Taxonomy (NCBI): domain Eukaryota; kingdom Viridiplantae; phylum Streptophyta; class Magnoliopsida; order Rosales; family Rosaceae; genus Pyracantha; species Pyracantha coccinea. Next base: position 759,570 of record JAOTRO020000012.1, on the reverse strand, counting down.
TGCCAGATTCCGAAAGAACCTCGACGAGTTAGAGAAGGAGATGAAACATCTTAAGGATCTTAGGAACGATTTCCGGCAAGAGATGGTTGTATCAGAAACGGAGAAAGATGGAAAGGTACCTGCTGCAGAACGAGAAGTGTGGTTTGGAGAAGTAGAACTGCTTGAGCGTAAGGTAAGTTTGTTGCATGCAAGAGTGGTTGTGATGAACAATAACAAGAAGAAATTTTGTGGGTGTTTTCGTAATTGCGGTAAGCGGTGTAAGGCCGCTGGAGAAGCGACGAGATTGCTCAGGGAGATCGAAATCCTGCAGAGCAAGGCTAGGAGTTTCCCAGAAGCTAAAGATGGACAGAAAAAGTGAAGAATGTAGATTTCAAAAGCTCAACGGATATGATAAATTTTGCGCACGCTTAATTAAGAAGCATCAACTTTCTAAATTCTGAACGACGCAGATTTACAGAAACATGTTACTTTGTACTATCTAATTCGTAAACATGTAGAACAATACGTACATGTAGAGTTGTTTCTAAATGTCTTTTGTTTTTCTTCTTCTTAAGTTCTCACAAGCGTCGTTACCAATCTTTTGTTTTGCTTTCCAGTCATGGCAAGAATATCCATGCCGCTGTACGCCCGCCTTCGCGTGTTGTTTCTGCATGGCTTTTTATTCTTCTTCTTCTTCGTACTTGCGTTGCTTCTCAGCGGCATCATGGACATCGGAAGTTTTTTGTGGATTATTTCCTTCGGTGGAAAACAAAGCAAACTGAGTGTAGGCATCAAGGTAGCCGCTGCAGAAGAGGACTCAAGGTGGCTTGTTTGGTTGAACGGTAAGGATAGCTTGATTCACCGATTGGTTACAAGGATAGCATGGTTGAGTTCTTGTTGCTTGGCCGAGGCAAGGGAAGGGTGGTTTTGCTTGTGAGTCGAGAGGGATCGGATCAAGCGCCACAACCGGCCAAAGGGAGGCTATTCGCTTGCCATAGCGGCAGAGGTCATTTACCTCGACCAACCACCTAGGCAGGCGCGGCACTTGAAAATAATACTGTCTCGATCACATGTTGGTTTTATTTCGCTTACAAAAACACAAGCTCCTAATCCTAAATCATAGCCGTCTCTGACATTTTGGAGGCCTTGTGTGAATTTAATAAAAAGGCTCTCCTTGTTTAAAAAATTATAATTTTTAGCGATATATTCATACAGATTTCAACAATTTTTTAACGATATATTAATACAAAATTCAACGGTCAATATTCAAATTTAATAGAAATCAACCTTTCACTCTTAATAATTGAATAATCTCCAATTTCTTTTAACTATTTTTTTACGATATATTTATACTCACATGTCATATATAGGAGGATGAAAAATTTTAGGAGCCCTCTGAAATTCGGGGCATGTACCACTACACCTTTTGCACACCTCCGACCCCGCATATGAGTAGGGCACAATTCTCTTGTTCAGGCGATAGAATTTCCAAGGGGCGGCCAACGCCACAACGGTTTTCCTTAAAGAAATCTTGGAAGCTAACAAAGGCTGTACTAAGCATTCTTCAAAGCTTTTACTTTAAGTCATCCCCTATCAAGGACTTTGACATCCTTCCAAACCATTTGAGGATACAGAGTTGGCCCTGGCCTCTTTGAAAACCTAACAAGCCCTAGCTGGCCCGACCAATGTCCATACCCCAAGGACTCGTTTGGTGAGCTGGATGGAATTTGACGTCAGGGATGGGATTGGGTTGGAAGGGATTGGTTAGGCTGAGTCCCGGTCCATTGTCACATGCTCTCTGGATGGGACCGATGTCCGTACCCTAAGAGTACCTAAGTTAACAAATTGGGCCCTGCAAACCACAAGTAGAACAAGCAAGAACAATAGCTGTAGGAAAGTGTAAAACTAGCTGAATAAAAGGCGAGAATGAAATGAACATACCAACTTAACGCTGTTATTTACATATTATGACTGATTATGGAAATATATATTCATACCGTCACTTATTTACAACGTCAACATAAGATGAAACCGCAACAGAGTATCCACAATTCAGCATAGGTAAAAAGCCACTGTTGCTCATGCTTCTCTACAGGCCACCCCCATTATATAAACAGTGTTAATCTCCCAGTAGAAGTAAAGAAAATCTGCACACCTGAACACATAAAAGAAAACAAAGACGGACTGAAAATAGCACACAGAAAGCTACTGATGAAAAACCCATAGACTGAGGAGAAAAGTGAGAAGTTGCAAGGGAAAGAGTGAAAATCATGCTTCTCTGCATATAATTTGCTTGTTAAACAATTCATTTTTACAAAAGCCAACAGTAATTCAACAGCTCAGCATTGCCACAGTAAATGCCTGCGTACACAAGTAGGCAAATGCCTCGCTCGCTTTATGTACAAAGTGTGCAGTGTGTTTAAGGATATGACAAACCGTGATGGATAGTTTTTTCCCTTGAGTAGAAGAAATTGTGACGCACTGAGAATATATGTAAACCATTTTTGTAGATGATTTTAAATTTAAGAAGGAAAAAAAAAACTGAATACCAAGTGGGAGAGAATGAATGTCATGCCTAGAATATCATGCTTGTACCAGGTCGTTAATTTCAAATTATGACACCTCACTGACCATATCATTCTCACTTCATTCAATCAAGACATTTGCAGAAGATCACCCAAGCTAAATCATTATCCCGAACTCAGTAATCTTACTAATATATTCAACAAACAAATCTACAACAGTAAGAGGAACATACCTCTAATCAAACTCATCGCCTTCGTCTCCAAACAGATTCCCCAATCCCAGGCCTTCTATGTCATTATTTACAAACTTAAGTTGGGCCTCCGAGTTTAAGCTGCTCTCTCTATTATTTACAGTCTCAAGCTGAGTCTCTGTCTTCGGGCTGTCCCTGTTATTTACAAAGCCCTTTCTTTCTATGGGCGTCTGAGAACCACCCCGTCCAGTTTCTTCAATCCCATTAGCAAGTTGTGCCACTCCAGCACCACTTTCAGTCAAGGTGTCAAGAGAGCTTGAACTGTTTCTGCAAGAAAGCCCGCTATTTTCGGATACACCAGACCTCTGATGCGAAAGTTGCCCACTAAAATTGCTATCTACAGAAGCAACCCTGCATAAGAAAAGACGGTAATTCATACACATTATTATTAGCACTATGTTGTACATGATGAAGCATACATAATATATGCAGAGAGCATGTGAATATAAGCAACAATGACATGACCAGGGGCTGATAATAAATGGATGCATAGAACCTCAGTTCACCTTGTTTGTTGAAATATGGGAGTTTGAAGATATTCAAAAACTGGGACCAAATCCTTTGATCTTGCTTCAATCATGCGAGTTGGAAATCTCTCGATCTCAATTTCCCCTACTGAAGCAGTTTCATCATCCATTTTGACACCTTCCACTATTATCGACTGAAAGTATAGCTGGCAAACAATTTTACAAAAGCAAAGAGCATGTCGAACATCACAAACACAGAATTTGTATGAAAAGAAAGCATAACCACAATTTTGCATTTTCCAACTCTCAAAATACCTCAGGTTTTGCCCACACTGGACTTTGAGCTTCATGCATCTGCAGTTCAGCTTCTGAAATATACAACTGATGTTTTTCCTCAGGGCTGATCTTTGCTTTTGTAACAGTACTGCAAGCTTCAGGGTAAATGGTGTTTCCCTTCTTCTTCCCTTCGCGATATATCTTATTGTTGTCAAAATTTCCATTCTCACCATATATGTCAGAAGTATCCTCACGCTCCCTTCGGTTTTGCTTTTGACATATATTCCACTTCTGGATAGCTTCAACTACTAATCTTGCATCATCCTCCAGGCCTGACTCATAAGCAGTGTTCAATCCAGCCACAGCTGTTGAATCTAGATCATTTGATATTTGCAATGCGTATTGCATCATGGAACCAGAAGGAGAAAAAACCAAGAGGTGGTACTTAGCCTTCGAAGAGTTGTGATCCACATAATGAGCATTGCCTTTGCAATTGTGGAATGAAGAAGCAACTGCCCCAGAAAGGGTAGTCATCTTGCCTGTTGCAGCTGCTGCAGCACCACTTACAGTGCCTCTCCAACTATTATTTCCATTTCTTATTCTACTAACAACAGAAAGTGTAACTGGGGGACCAGCTGAGCAAAGGCTTCGCTGATTAGGCGTTTGCAAACCTGGCCAACGAACTGACGATCTAGTTGTAACACCCAATCCTGTACTTTTGGTGGTAAAACCAGCATCAGCAGTTGGGACATTTACTAATCCTCCCCAAGGATTTATAGCAAACAGATGGCTTGTCCCCCTAGAGGAACTAACCATGATCCAGTTGCTGTCATCACTAAAACTGATGTCCTGTATGATCTGGAAATGAAAAATGAAAAAGAGGAAATTAATATCAAGCACGTGATTGTTGAAACAAATGGCATACCCAACAAGGACTTCTGAAACAAGAGAATGGCTCCTACTGCATTTGTTAATCCACGCTGCAGCCTGTAAAGATGTACATATGATGCACCACCATCAGTTAAAGAAGAGCTTCCAGGCATTATCTTAAAAACATTGATGTTATGCCCCTGAGTTGATGCAGTCACTAAAAGGGTGCCACTAGGATCAAAGCGTAATGCAGAAATAGGACTCGTGTGCGCCCTGAACTGGGCAATAACAGCCTTACTGACAATATCTCTGACAATTACCTGACAAACCAAAGATCATGATAAGCACAGGGGACCCAAATAACGAATGAAAGGATCAGAACAGTATCACTTACCCTTATAACAAACTTGATTTGGTAAAAAAAATACAATATAACAAAGCATGCGCATGCATTTACTCATGCAAAGTTAGAAAGGTAACTCACTAAATATACGAACTCCAGTCAAAGTCTAAAAAAGAAAAGTGAACTGACAACTACAAGTGAAAACAGAATTGAGGTCAATAATATGTACCATACCATTCCAACATTATCAGTGTCTGTGGACTGGCCATTGACAGTACCATTGACTTTCCAGACAGGATTCGCTGACTGAAGAGAAGTATTACTATCAGGTATAAGCTCAGAGCAGTACTGGGACAGCTTCTTATATCCCATGTCTCCCAGGGTTACAATCCCGGCAGCTAGTTGCTTGCTTGACTCTTTTGCATAGTGAGCAACCAGGCTTCCATTTGAAGGAAAACCAGAAAAACTTGCCGAAGGTTCCAGATGCTGTGGACTGACACGCCCAGAATTAGATACAGAAACAGGACTTCCACTATAAGCCAGCCATCTATTACCTAATGCAAGAGGTCCACAACCTATACCTCCAGAACCAGGGAATCCCGTAACTATCGGATTGGTAAGAATGGTATATTCTCTCTCCAATGTCATGGAATCAAAACAGTGAATCTGCAATACACAAGACTAGATACTCAAATACTGATTAAGCAGAAGATAAGAAATAATGGAGAAACTTTTACATAAACAGGTATCTACCTGAGCTGCTAGAGAAATAGCAACAACTCGAGAACTGCACTTTACTGAATAAACAACTGATCTGAACTTTAGAACATGAACATAAGATTGAGATTTCAAAGAATAAAACCGAACAACAGTAGGCACAAAACTGATGTTCGCTTTGTCATGGCTATATGCAGTAACACCATTGCGAGGAGTGGCAGTGCCATCCTGTATGATATTACCAACAGAAATGGACCCATCGGCACAAACTACCAGCAATGGACGGCTTTCTTCAAACTTGTCTTCTGATCTCTTCGATGCTATTGGTTTAGGTAGCACTTGCATGAATGAGGCAGGACCATCATATCTGGAAACCAGGTCCCGGACATTATCTGCTTCTTCAACATCCCAAACCTGGAATCCAGAACGGTAACCCAGAAGGAGAACTTGACGAGTGTCATTCCCCTCACCTTCTAACTTGTCAAAGCCAGCCCAGTTCACCTTTATTTATTCAAAAGATATATGAAAAGTCAACTCCATTCTCTACTACTTTGAAGACTCCAGAAGGGAAAAGTACATCTTAAAGTCATGCTCACATCAACATAAAAAAGAATGTAGTATCCTAATGTTCAATGAAAAAATCAAATACAGGAAAAATGTAACAAAACCAAGTTTAAAACAAACGGAGAAAATTTACAGAAAACAAGATAAAGAGTCATCAACCTGAAAGTGCACAATTAACACCAACTCTTAGGCCTTATATAATTTTCTTTTTAAATAACCCTTGGCGGAAAAAATGTTGAAAGAGAAAGAAAGACCTTGATGGAGTAACATCGAATTCAAGAATAAAAAATATGATCATGTGTATCCCTGTTGAATGGGAAACATGTAATGGTTAAAGTGCCAACAAAATATCATTCTAACATATAAACAAAAAGCTAAAATTTCCAATCAATTACATACCTCCATTCAGAGATTCATGTTTTGTTCATGTATTTTATACAAACATTAAACTTTCTAAATTGTGATATAGATGATAGAATCACGAAACTTCTTAACAACAAATGCACCTCAATTGCTCCTTCCAAGTTCTAATGCACAGGCATGTTTGATGTGAAATAACTATTTATTTGGGTGCCAAAAGCCAAAAAGGCACTGCAATTTGCATCAAATATTTTCATTATACAACTGCTTTGTTGTTTCCAGAGTAGCATTGCACAAAAATAACGAGCAAAAATTCGTTAGTATAATGTTTTCTGGATTCAATACAGTAGATATAAGTATAATGTTCAAAACTCCTCCATCAGTGAATCACTATTATACCTTGTAAAAAATATGTATGTCATCTTCATCATAATGTTTCCAAAAACAATCATAAAATGTATCCTCATCCGGTAAACAAATTGTTTACTTCAAAAAGATAAATAGAGGCTCTGTTTGGCTGCAATTATCACTACCTTAAAATGACGTTTTCCTGATCAATGTTACTTTAAAGGAATGATCACTTCAGATGCATTTCCATTTCTAATGAAATAATTAGCCACTACGTCAATTGAATTATGAAATCTAGTTTACAATAAAATAATATTAATTATACCTATCATGAATTCCACTACACCAATCACTAAACATTATTGCTAGTTGCAAAAAATCTTTTAAAAAAGTCCATGACAACTATAATGTAACACCACTTAAGTCGCACAAACCCACACTCCATACATTGAACAGATTAGTTATGACTCTATTCTGGATATGCCAACGGATAACATGCAACCAAAGCCTTCTTCTTACCATGCCTGAAGTAATTTTGTAGCAACTCCTTTATATAATAATATGAAGGATAACCTCAAGTTGTTAACCGGAATGTATAGTTCCTGTAGCATCAAGTCAAACGTGATATGGAAACCTCCTAATCCTAACAATCTAACAATGAATAAACAAAAATGCTTCACTAAATGTTTTTCTATTGAATCTGGAAATTAGGATGTGCACTTGTAACAAACTTACTCAACAAAGTTTCCTTTACATCTGACCTGATTCACAAACTTTTGTCACAACCAGGATGGAAAACATGATCTAATTGAAGTGATGCAATCAAAGCTCAATAATTTAACCAAATATTTCCAAATTAATATAATTAATTGCAAAGAAAAGAGCTCAAACAAATAGAAAATTAATGTCATTTGAAATCAAACACGTGGAATATGTAGCACAAATCCGACAAAAGGTACCCACCATACCTCCCATAAGGCTCATGTATATCAAAACATACACGTAGAGCCTCATTACGCAACTGAACTGACTAACACCTATGCTATCCGATATTAAACAAGCGACAAATCACATTAGCTTGTTGCGAACACCGCATCTGAACTACCTATGACCCCAAACTGCCACTATCTTGAATACGCGTGGATCTTTTTTTTACAAAATAATCTACTAGATTACCAGTATGCCGACACCAAAACGACAATATTCATTAAAAATATTGCATCACCAAGAATCAAATCTTGCGATACATTTACAAAATAATCTACTAGGTTATCTAGTATCCCGACATGAAAACGACAAACCTTAAAAAAATTGCGTCAACAAGAATCAAATCTTGCAATGCATGCATAACAACCTCGACCACTACAATCACCCTCCCAATGAATTGAAACTGCTCCACAACTAGTATAAACACTAATACCGTCCTAATTCAATCAGCTTCCAAATCAAGCTTTCTTAAACAATTTTCATCCCTTCGATTATTTGAGGAAATAATCGTCACCTCCATAAATAATTTTCATCATTCACAGACCTATTTTGCATTCTCTTTCAGGCTCAAAACTTCAGATGCAACATATAGAAACTAAGTATTCACAGCTAACAATTTTGGCAACTTAAGTACTGCACATATTATTTCAAGTTCAATCTGCATTTCAAAGTTGTATTCATAAAAATAAAATAACCAATTTACACTAAATCCAGACTTTATTCCCAGATTTTCATAACAAGTTTAATTTATCTATCCACAAAAGGTAGCAACATCTAAAGTAGATTACACCATCATATGAACAGATACCTGTACACATACACAACAAATGAACTGAATTCAACACTTCTGAACTAAATTTCAACCGGAGTGCTACAATTTCAAATTAAGAAACCAAAGATTCAGCAACTCATACCTGATCATGGTTGGTATCATCATCCCTCTCCACAATCGAGGAAGCCACCGACGCCGCGGACCTCGCAACGGTGGAAGCACCGGACGAAACGATCCTCAAGTAGCTCGAAATGGCCCGAAAAGAGTTGGGAATGAAGCTGTTGGACCGAGCGGGGCGAGGAACACCACCCTGCTGCTGCTTCTGACCGCCATCATTCCTCATCCCCAGAACCAGAGAGATCAAACTAGTCGATACCGAGATCACGAAAACCGATGATTCTTCGAAAACTGCCTTAATCATAACCCCAGAGCTGTTTCCCTTTGAACTTATAAGGCAAAACCCAAATAAGAAACAGCCCCAAATTCACAAGCTTTAGGTCCCAAGTGTCTCCATCTCCTTCTTACACCAAAAAGCATCCAAATTTTCACAAAAACCCAAAATTATAAAACCCCAAATCAAACCAAATTGGAAACACCCAGACACAGGGCCTTCGCCTCTGATTCCATGTCGTCTCCTCAATAAAAAGACAAAGAAACTCTTATGTAACAGCTTTCAAATACAAACAAAGAACCCCGAACGGACTTTATCTTCAATACCCAGAAGCTGAAATCTCAAAAAAAAAAAAAAAAAACTGGGAAAATGTACAATTTTGCTGAAGAATGAGAGGTTCTTTATACTCCTACAATGAAAAAATAAAAAAAATTATGGGCTTTTTTTAATTTGAAATTTGAAAAAAAAAAAAGAATGGGTGGAATTGGAATGGAAAGAATTTGTACAGAGGATTAAGGGAGGGATTTTTAGGGTTTTTGAAGGGAAATCCGCCGAGAAATCGCCAGAAAACCAGGGGAGGTCTGAGGAGAGAGAAAGGTGTAGAGAGAGAAAGAGATCGGATAATGGCAATGTTTTTTTGTGTGTATTTTTTTTTTGTTTTGTTTTACATTATTTTTGGAAATAAAATAATAAAAATAAGAGACTATTCGTTTACGACTCTATCCATGCAAGGCATTTCAAAGTTGGGTATGGCTTCGGTTTTGGGTATTTTGTATTAAGTCTCGCTAGTTGAACCAAAACAACTTCAACCTCCTCTACAAGTTAGCCCCCCCTCGTTTGAAAGCTTTTTTTAAATGATTGGAAGTGTATTGGTGAAGATGTATTTTAAATCAATTCTTAATAAATATTCAAGTAGATTCTGGAAAAATACTTTAAGTACTTCCTGCAAAAAGTACATATATGATGCTTCTTAAAAAAATATATATTTATAGTGCTTTTGGAACCCAAAATTAATTTCAACAAAAGCGTTTTAAGTCATTTTAAAAACACTTCCAAACGAGCTATATAACTCTGGTTAAACAGTTTTCACCCATTAGTAAGATTGATTTTTTTTTTCAACCAATAAAAGTACATTGTAACTAGCATTGTGTTTACGTGTTGGTATTTCTCCTCATGTGTAAGGTTTTGAATCACATACATAGCATTGTGTCTATGGCCTAACCCAAATTTGTTTAAAATGAAATATTGATGTTTTAGGGGAAAAAAACCGATATAAATACATTACTCAATGAAAAAAAAAAAAAAGCCTTGGGTTCAAGGTACAAAGCAAGTAAAAACACGAGTAATGTTCTGATTGAAAATTTTAGAAGGACATGTGCAATTTGATTCTGGCCAAAGGTGGCTGAAATGTCTTTAGCCTCTTCAAATCCCACTGAAAGATTAGTCCTATACATTAAGCATTTATTTATTTTTAAGATATTGGTCACCTTGTTTGCAAGAAAGAGAAGGTGTCTGGCATACGCCAAGGGACATTG
>JAOTRO020000012.1:710678-722903 GCA_028566515.2 Pyracantha coccinea | reverse complement strand
CCCAGGAGACTGTTCCTTCATTTTCGGTTCCCACAGCACAATTTCATTGTCAACACTCTGGAAATTCACAGAATAATCTATTAATGCAATCATTAGAGAATATATGGAATTAAGCTACCACAGGCATCTAAAAGCAATTCAAGCTACCCATATTTGAAATCTAATTGTTATATCTGGATAAAGTTTATCACACCACGCAAGTTATTCTAAATTGTTATTAAACTTTATCTTGCTTTCAGGCGATCAAATAAGCTATCAATAAGTTGATGCCAAACAAATAGAAATCAACTTTTCAGGAACTGATATGTCTTCCCTGTTAACTCATTTGAACCAGCTGATTGTGCTGATTAAAGTTTTGCCAATTAGTAAAGGCAACATACGATTCACATATTAAGATTTTACATCCTACAAATATTTTCCGTTCCCAAATAACCATCAGATTTAAACTGAAAAGAAATGAAAATAGTGGATGAAATTCTGATTCACCTTTGAGAGGAGAAAATCACCAAGCCACCTATTACAGTCAACATAGTTTGTATGAATGGAGGCTATGAATACCTGAAAGGTTCAAGTTAACCTCAGATAAAAGGATAATGAAAACTCTATTATGAAACATACGGGATAAAAAAAAAAACAGGCACTCACTGGAAATTGCACATATTTTGTCGGAAATTTTGACGGAAGATCTGTCCATGTGAAAGATTTCTCCACATATGTCCAGAACTCTACAACAAAGCAATGTATAAGAAAACAAATTAGAAATAATATTGATTTACCCAGTTGACGCCTGTCCAAACATTAAATCAAGCACTCTGACTCTCAGATGTGGAATTACTTTAACATCCCACTGTTGCATAATCATGCATAAACATAGCTAATTTGCAATAAAAAAGAATTTTAAAATAACCCATTACCTTCTTCAATACTAGTAAAACAAAGAAGGCTGCTTCTATTTTCTATGATAATATATATTTTGCCTTTTTTAGAAACATAAGTATTACGTACCCGCACTATACTGTGAATGGGTAAATTTGTGACCATTGTGATCCATCATCCATGCCATATGGTTACACAAGTATGGTTACCATATCAAATTGTGTAAATTCTCATATGAAGCAAAGCCGTGAAGTCGTACCTTTCATTGACCAAATCTTAACGGTGTTGTCCATGCCACAACTCGCAATGCGATATATGTCAGAAGGATGAAAGTCCTATAAAAGAACAAGGTGATAGAATTAGCCCCTCGAGTGATTTTCTTTGATCAAAATCTTAACAACAAGAAAAAAAAAAACGAAACAAAAGATTTATAATTAAAAGATCCCATGGAAAGTATGTTTACCACACTCAGGACTTCATTGCGGTGACCCCCTGCTCCTGCGAATATCAAAATACATATTCCAGTCTGAACATTCCATAGCCGAACTGACTCATCCTGGAAAGTTCTAAGATTAATAATAAAGTAAACAACAAAAATATCTTAAAAAGAAAAAAAGGAGCAGGTTACTGTGTTCACTTTGCTTGCTGACACCACAAGTGATGACTTCAATGGCTGAGTCCTGATTTCATTTATTGAGTCCCCATGGCCAACAAAACTCTGCACATAGATGAGTATGTTAGGGGCAAAAAGAATCTAAAGCAAGAAATTTTCATTGCCGCTCAAAGCACTTTTGAAATATTTCAAATATTTCAGCGGAAATAGATGTATGATTGCATCCCGATTGCATGCTATAGAATAGTAAAGAGCACCCAGGCTATTACTACTGCACCACTATAAAGTACAGGATTTTACAACCAGTACTAAATTTAGCACCTTATCTATCTTCTCGCTGCCACAATCAACGACGCGCATTATACCATTAATTCCTCCAGCCACAAGCAACGGGGATCCATCAATATTGCATGCCCAGCTCACAGTGTAAAAAGACTCATCCTTCTGATCTATACAAAGCACATGACAATCACATATCCGCAAAAAAGTTCTAAACAATAGCAAATGAATGCTAAACCGTTTGATAAAATGACCCAGAAAAGAACACTAATCTTGATCAATGACGGAATGATGGCTGTCTTTACTTACATCTTCATCAATGTAAGACTGCAACACAGCAATCACACCCCCTTCTAGGCATTGATATACAGTCACCTGAATATGAAGAAAACAACACTTACAACAAATAAAACAAATAGCGGAAAGAGAACCTTGCATTGTCTCTCAGATAAATATTTTACGCAAATGAACATGGGGAACAAATTCACGTTGTTTATTTGAAAACTAAGGAACTATACACTACCAGGTCAGAACAGCCATAATTCACCGCTACTCAAGCAGCATTGTAATCCAATGTTGTAAATGTTAAAGGTGAGTTAAAGGTGATGCCTTTTTTTCTTTTCTTCCCTGGGATTCTCGGAACACTAACCTTAAAGATCATTTCATTCTATTCCAGTGTATTATCTTTATTCCATGAGAAGATCATGTATCAAAAAATTGATAGGCAAAGCCGACATCGAAAACTTCGATAAACCTAAATCTCTAGCAATCCACTCAATGTAACAAAACCCAGTAGACCAAATCATAAGAAACCCCAAAAATTTACCAAATTTTCAGCCAAAACAGCATAGAACCCATGTTTGGTTGGCGAGAAAACGCACGAAAATCCAACTAGCAGTCCCGGAATTACAAGGGAAGAGAAACGAACCCGATTGCCGCCGACTGTGGCGAAGACGTTGAAGTAGCGAGAGTCAATGAAGTTGAAAACGATGGCGTATAGGGGGCGCTTGCCCTCTTGGAGCCTGTTGGTGACTCTGTACTCTTTCTTCTTCGAGGGTGCGGGGGAACCCACCACCGGTTCCGACCCTAAAGCGAACTTCGCCGCCATGTCTGTGGCGCTGGATACCAACAGACCTACCCTCTTCCCAAACAACGGAAATTTCTGTCTAAACAAGACACAGACTACTTGGTGCAATAATTTTAGCTTAATTCTTGCATTCCTTAAATTATTTAAATAGTTTTGAATCTGCGTAATTTTTTTAAATTTATTTTAAAAATGATATTATTTACGTTAAGAAAAAGAGGATGTGCCTAATCTCATAATATGATTAGTAATAATATGCTTTAAATTTGTTTTGGTAAGAATCGAACCTCTCACTTGCAGGTGAAGAGGAAAATCACTAAACAGTAATACTAAGTGGCGTAGTGATACTCCTCCTTATTTGTGAGTAAGAGACCTTATGTCTGATTCTTTCCAAAAATAAATTTGAATCACATTATTGCTAGATCATTATAAAAATATATCCACCCACCTTCTTGGCTTAGTGGTGACTAGCATATGGCGTAGTGATACTCCTCCTTATTTGTGAGTGAGAAATTAAAGATATGTTAGGATTACATGTAGGTAAGGCTTTGAAAGAAAAAAAGCAAAATTTGGTTGTATGAAATTACAATTCTACCCCATATTTCTTATTTGTTCATTTTTTTAATTAGAAAGTTAAACTGGTAATTTCATAGAATTTTGGTTAATAATGAATGTTTTATTAATTAGTAGAGATAATAATAATGGATAAAAAAAAATTAGAATTTTTTACAAAATTTAATTCAATTTATAAGAAAACAAAGAGGGAGCCATGTAATTAAAAACCCAGTATGCAGGGAGGGAGTGAGAGAGAGGAAAATTAATCAGAAGTCAGATGCCAGCCTCCTCTAACGCCAAGAGCCTAAGCTCTATTTTCCGCGGCGCCATCAAATCCAAACCCCCGGCCATACCTCTACCCTCCCCCGCCGAGGACGCCACCCTCAAGCACTTCGTCTCCACCCTCGACCCCTCCCCTCCCTCCAACCCCATTTCTCAGCGCTTCACCGCCTCCAACAAGCCACCCTCCGACCTCAACGCTCCTTCTGCGCTCGCCGCCTTGAATTTGGACTCGCCCTCCGCTCCCGGTACGGCATTACCTCTTTGTTTGGTGGGTTAGAAAGTGTGGGAAAAAAAGTGATGAAATGGGAAACGGAATTCTGGATCTTTTCTGTTGTTTTGGTTTATGGGTAGTGAAGAACTCGCCCAAAGGAAAGATAAATGATTTTGTTAATTTGGTTCGGATGGATAAAGGGTTTTCCTTTCTTTGTCTAATTGTTCTTTTTCGAAGAATAAATTAGGTTACTTTTCCTTTGTTTTCTTACTATTCAATTAAAGTGGATGCAGTAGAATTTTAGTAATGTAGCATTGGTTGATGTTTTGTTTTGAGCTTTTGTGTTTGACTGCAGAAGATTCACCCAACGAACTGCCTCGGGATATATTTTCGATATTAGACGGTATGTGCTTGTTAATTTTGTTGTGAAAATCCTAATACATTTATGCACTAGGTTGGTGAGTTTATTGTTTTGGAGTGTTGTTCCTTTTTTCTCTTCAGTGAGAAACCGTCATAAGTCAGCACTTTAATTCACGTATAGATACAAAGCTTTATTACGTTTAAGTAATGAGTCGGGGAAATTTTCTGCTGAGTGAAATTTCAGAAGAATTTCGTGGTGAACTTAAACTTTGATGGTAAGAGGGAAATTCAAATTTGTCAGATTCATTCTTTTGATTGGTTAGCATTTAATGATTCCCTTTAGGCTCTGTTACCTTCTTGTAATAACTAATCTCTATTCTGTAATAGCATGACTGTTTTTAGCCATATACTCTCTGTGATTGTTATTTTATTTTTGCCCTAAGGTTTTCTTGTTGACGGATTCTTATAGCCGTGTGATCTTTTCCTTTTTCAGGTGGTACTTCTGCAAATTCTCTTGATATCCAGGGAACAGAAGGTGAGAAATTTGAGGAAAATACATTGCTCTTACCATTTTATCCTGAGGTATCTCATGGTGCAATATCATTACGTCGCAAAGAAGTCACTCGTGAAAGGAAACAAAAGTGGACTTTCGGTAGCGGTCAGGTCAATCGTTTTGGTCGGTTAGTTGACATGTGTGCCAACAAACTAGGGACACACACCACTCTTCAGGTTTTTGGTAAATTGGGAAGAGAAACTGGTGTGAAAGAATATAATTCATTGATTAAAATTTGCATAGAGAGGGCTAGGAGTAGTACGGATGAAGATGTTGGAGTAGATCAGTTTCACATGGCTTATCGAATTTTTAAAGCAATGAAGGAACAGGGTTTTCCGCTGGAGGAAGAAACATATGGCCAATTACTTGCATATCTAATTGACATGGGTATGATAAAGGAATTTCAATATTTCTGTGGAGTTATCAAAGCTGGAAACCCTAGTTCAGTTGGCAGATTAGGATACTACGAGATGTTGTTATGGATCAGTGTCGATGATGAGGAAAAAATTCAAGAGCTCTCTAATTATATTGTAAGTGATGATGCAGGAAAGGAGTCCAATTTACAAGGTAATCGTTACATTGGTAGTGATGATTAGTTATTCTAATTGTCTGGATACCTTAAAATTTTCTGAAACAATATATTTATTGCTGGGTCATGTTTTGTTACAATTCTCTTTGACATCACTTGCAAGCTAGGATGATTTATTGTTAATCAAGATGCATAATTGTACCAAAAAGAAATCGTGGAATGGAGATCTCACCTTGTCACTCCTTTTTTTTTGTAACATATTGGGCAAAAAACCTTGTTGAAACTGTATGGATGTTTATGTGTTTGAGAACTAATGGTGCTTGGGCCCTTGGAATATCTCTCTTTTGTAAATTTTGGTCTACCGACTCTTTGACAGGTTTTTGAATAATGGGTGTTTTACTGACTAAAGAGCATGGAAAATGAAAATAAAATACAAAAGAATATCTTAAAAACCTTTAATTGATGTGAATGATACCATCAGTTTGGAGTTGGACTTAGACACCAACTGATTGTAAAAAAGTCTATATGCCACTAACAGTTTCAAAATCAGTGTGGATTAGATAAAAGTCTATGGAGAAATTTAACTTATGGAATATGTCCACCATGGATATGCATATCCCAATGACGATATTATGAAATCAGATGCTGGTATTTTCGGCACATCATGGCGTTTTTGCGACCATGACACTGCTCTTGAGATTGGCATCAATGAAAGTCTTACTGTTTTAACTCATGTTGCAGAGAATTATCTTTTGGCACTTTGTGAAAGTGACCGGACAAAGGAGATTTTGCAGCTGTTGGAAAGGATGGACATAACCCAAATCTCATCTCTGCCTTTTGTGGATAGTATCTTTAGATGCTTAGGAAGGCAACTACTGGATTCCTTTGCAGAGAAGTTTCTTCTGGAATTTAAAGCCTGTGGTATGTTCATGATATTTTAAAGCCACTGGTATTTGCATTCGTATTTAAAATCTCTTGTGCTGGAAAAACAGTTGGCAACTTATTATAATTTGGAGAAAAAATATTAAAGGAGTGAGTGTTCCATTGGTTCCACAGTATCTATGCAATGAAATCCTTATATACACGTGATTTCTTTTTGCTAAAATTGCAGACTCTGCTGCAGAGAAGATTACAAGCTTCATCTACAGTTATGTTGTTGGCATTCCAAATTTAGCGGTGAGGAACTTCTCATGAATGCTACTGGTAATTTCTCAAGTCGACAATTATAAGAGGCAATTCTGCTTCTCACGCAGTTTGCTTCTCTGTAAAAGCTGTACACATGTTTTTAATAAAAAAAATACATAAATATTTTGTTATTTGCATTAGTTTTTGGGCTGTAGTGTAGCAATACTTCCAAAGTCAAAGGATGTCACTAGAAGTTTTATTACTTGAAGTTTGTTGGGGTGTAAGCCTTTTGGGATTCAAATTATTATGAGAATTCTAATTGTAACTTAAAACACATAATATTAAATCTCGGGTACAACCAATCCCACAAGAGAATGATCTAGTGGTGATACTTGAGCAAACTGAGGGGATGGAGGTTTAGATCTGCTGCTGATGGACATGATATGAGTGGTGTTATGGGTTTGGAGTTCGCCGAAGAGGGGGACTCAAATTGGGTTTTGGTTTGTGACTTTTCTTTGTATCGGGCAGGGAATCAGATTTCATTTTTTATTACTTGAAGTTTGCATGATCCATTAATTACAGAAAAACTTTATTTTTTACTCAGTATTTCTATTGAGAGTGTTGTGTTTACACTAATTATCAATTGTTGAAGGTTGAGGATGTCATTTCAGAATTCAAAAAATGGCACAATAAATTGGAGGTGACACCTTCCTCTGCATCATATGAGAAGCTTATCTTGTACTGTTGTGATTCACTTAAGGTATGTTTGATCTGCTGGCTTAAGAGATGTAGCAATTGAGTTTCATTATTGCTCCTTCCATATATTCTTATATGTTGGAAAATGAATGTCTTGCTTTCTACTTTACACCATAAAGCTATCTTTTCTATTTCTTTTGCCGGCTTAGAGATTGCTTTAACATTGGTTATTTGTCCCTTTATTTCTATATAGGTGCATGTTGCTCTTGAACTGGTTAATGAGATGTGTGAACTGGGGTTGACCTTTTCGATTGAGGCAGTACACCCCATTTTACGTGCTAGTGACGAGAGCTGTGATTTTAATCTGGTATGATGCACTATGCTGTACATATTTTTCAACCCTTGAATTGTATGACTTTTGTTATTTTTCTTACCTTTCAATGCAAAGAGACTTGCTATAAATCGCAGGTGGGTGCTGTCTATATTATGGCGTGCACAAATGCTAGAAATGGTAATGGCTAGAAGAACCTTAGTGAAAAGCAGAAGAATATATAGGGTTGATGTAGTTGCAGAAAATGTGGGTTAGAAATACAGGTCTCACTGTGTCATTGGGGTGGGGTACATGGTCAGAAAATTTTCCGATCGAAATGGCTGGAAAGGACCATTCATCTCTGCATGCAATGTGCATACAGGTCAAATTACACAGAAATTAGACGGAATTCTCAATTTGAACCGAGATTGGTATGATTTAAAAAGAGTTGGAACCACAGTAGTTACATTGAACTATGACCCATGATAATGACTGTAAAGTTGACCAATTAATAATGACCCTAAGTGTTGACTCTTTTGATACCATGAATAATTTGGTGGTTTGCGATGTTTTCTTGTATTTCCAGGTCGAATAATCTCTTTTTCATTTTTGTGCATGCTACTGAGTTTCACATTCAGTTATTTTCAAGGGGTAACTTGTATGATTTTCTGATATTTGTCTGCTTGCCGCATGTCCAGGTACGCAAAATCTATTCGTTGATTTGCGAGTACAAATTAGAGCCAAACTGCGAAACTTTCAGGTGGATGATAAGTTTGTGCGTGAAAATGAAGGATGTAAGTTTTATATGGTTTCCCTTTGTGTTACTGTGCACACTTGCATGTCTAAGTTTTCATTTTCTGTTTCTTTTTGCCTAATATTTATATTTTTACATTCCAATAACATGGAATTTGAACCACTATTATCAATGATACCCCAATTTCAGTTAATTGTTTCTCTTTACTTTTGCAGTATGAAGGTGCTTATAGCATGCTGAGAGACGTGGAGGAAATGAATTTGACACCCACTACTAGCATGTACAATGCTATAATGGGCGGATTTTTCCGAGAGGTAACGTTCCTTTTCATGTGCTTTTCTTTCTTTCTTCCAGCTGTATAAAACTAAGCCTTCTTTTTCAAACAATTACTATGATATTCAATATGAATTAATTTTTTTTAAACTTCAGTAACGATTTGTTCTATTTTTAGTTTTCAATGAATTTGTGGCTGAAAGTTGAAACTTTTTTTCCCTGAATACCTTGCAGAAGAACATTTATAGTGGGTTGAGGGTTCTCCAACAAATGAAAGCAGTAAATGTCAAACCAGATTCCCAGACATTCAGCTATCTAATTACCAACTGTAACTCTGAGAAGGATATTAACAAGGTAACCTGGAGTGATAACTCGTTCATTTCACCGGAAAGCTTGTACAGGAATAGGAATTGCTCTCGTTCTCCTGATTGTCCCAGAATGGAGTTTATACTAATCTTTTCGGTTGTCTATCATTCATCCCTTAACTACACTCCACAAAAACAAAAAAATTCATCTGAACATGAACCATATGGCCATAGATATCAAACTTGTTTTCCATCATTTCCTTTTTATGTTTTGTTAGTTCAGCACTGCAATATAGCTTGAGGAACCCCATAGTAGTGGTATGGTGCTCCAGTGCAGGTTTAATGTTAGTCTGTACCTGTAGATTATTCAAATATGTAGCAAAGGACAAGGTAGTGTCCATTGGCCATGCCCACAACAAGGGCTGAGCAAATTTTAAAGAACTGAAAATGGGGGGAGGTTGTCGATTTGGTGTTGGATCCTTTGGATCTCGTGTGGGTGTATCTAATTGGGGGCTGGGCGTTTAGGTTTCTGAGGACAAAAAAGCTGGCCCAACTTGATAGTGACCGACAGGAATATCAAAATTATTCTTGGGCACATTTCTCTTCTGAATCTCAGACAAACAGGGGGAAAATTATTGAATTGTTTTTGTTTTTCAATTGACACTCCTAGATTGATAAAATGGTATCTGCTCGAAATTACATTCCAAGGAATTAAAACACCATCCTCCCCGTTGTTCTATTCTACCTCTTTAAGGGAATTGGTTCCATTCAAGTAAGGTCATTTCTTTCTAGTTTTATTTCTTTTACTACCGAGCCAAACATCACATCTTGATGGAATGGCATTCCTCATTCCTGATTTGAGTGCCAGCCAAACAACCGATGCCTGATTCAATTTGCTTATAATTTATGAGTGTGAGTTTAAAAGTTGCTGATCTGAATATCTACTTGTAGTATTATGAAGAAATGAAGCAGTCTGGAATTCAATTTACCAAGCAAATTTTCATGGCACTAATACATGCATACGCAGCTTGTGGGCAGTTTGAAAACGCCAAACAGGTACATATTCATTTCGCAATTTCTTACCTTATGATCCAAGAATAGAGAAGACTATACAATCTGTGATTATCTGTGTATGTTGGGGCAATAGGTGCATATCACTGAAGGAATTATGTTACAGTTTATCATTGAATGTGACTTCATTACTCAGTTTTCTTTTATTTGTCTGCTTGTCGTCTACCATCAATAGTCTATCATCTGGACACAATGCTTATTTAGTGATGCAATTACTATTTAAAGCAGCGACCAATTCCATTTTTTGTTCCTTGGGAAAATATAAATAACCATAAACATTCGGAGTCTATAGCCAGTCCTAAACGTTCTGAATATTTTTTGGCATAATTTGTTATTGCCTGAATAAAACAAACAGAATGGCCTGCCTCCTAGAATTTAATTATTTTCAGCAACATTAAAAAATGGAAATTCTTTTAAAGAGTGGGGGAAACTGAAGGGTTTTTTTTATTGATTTATTTTATATTTAAATTTTAATCAGTGTTCTAAAATCATAGTTTTGATACTCGCCATGGCGGTTTTTTGGGCGGGGTTATAGAAAAAGACCTCTGCCCAGCCATACTAGGTGGCATAAGGTTGGTGCAAGGTTTTAAAACCTTCTTGGCCTCTTCGACTCATCAGATTTTCTGTGTCCTTTTTTTTCTTTCAAAACATTACAAGGCCCAATGGATAAAACAGGTCATGAAGAATGACAATGGATATTTGTTTTACAAAGTATTATATTATGTGTGTGTATATATATATAAGGTTATAATAATTTTAAGTACTGTGAGGCTATCGATTAGGCTAGGCAATTTATGCAACGACTTGTCTTTGCGCTTGCCTTTTAGAACATCGATTTGAATAACCATATAGTTCCTATTAATACTGTAAATCTCATTTATATTTGCTTCCTATTAGTGCCTCATTTATTTCCCTGCCATATTGTATTGCAATCATACACAATATTTGCCAGGTATTCTAGCTTTTAGCATTCTCCTGCTCATGAACTGTTTATATGTTCCATTATACCAGATTAGAATCTACAAGTCTATAGCAGAAGTTCTAGGTTTCTTTGTCCTAATAATTTTTTAACACATTACAGCTTTTCAAGGTATTTGCTTGGCTGAGATATGAATGGTTTCTGGTGATCTCATTGATATTCGTTCTATGGTAGGTACTCTTGGATAATGGGATTCCAGTAAAGAACTTGAATGAAATTAAAAGTGTGCTTATCCACACCCTCGCATCACATGGGCAATTGTGTGATGCATTTAATATATATGAAGAGATGAAGCAAGCTGGATGCAGTGTAGAGCCGAAAGCTGTTATAAGTCTTATTGTGAGTTCCTAAATTAGTGCTTGAGTTCTTTGTCTTGTCAAAACATCTAACATTTTCTTGATTATCTTTTAGGAGCACTCTCGATCTGATGAAGAATTCAGCAAATTATTCTCTCTACTTGATGAATTAGATGATCCAGACTACTGGCTTGAGGGTTGCATGAGAACTATCTTACATTGTGTTCGGAACAAGCATTTAAGGTCTGTTAATATCAAAGCTATGTTGAGAATATAAAACCCCACGTTAGTTATTCTAGCCTCACATTCAATTTGATTTGTTGGATGCTCCAACTTTAATAGTTTTCATTCATTTGATTTGTTGACAACTCCTAGTTGCTTATTTCCATCTCTTTTATTTAGATGTGCCGTCAATTTGATCAAGCAGTTCAGGGATAAAATCTGTACTGACGAATTAGCTCTAGACGTAATTTTTGATCAGGTTTGTTCTCATTCTCACATCTTATGTGTGAATCTAGTTTTGGTAGCAGCAATTCATTGTAATTATGTTAATTTCTCTCTGTTCCTCTAGGACAGTCAAACTTTTACAGATCGTTCGGTGTAACTCTTTAAGAATCTATTTCCTTTCTGAACTTGTAATATATTTCCTTCCTTTCTTTTATCTAGGTTCCTTTATCTTTTCTAGGTAACTTTGCAGACGTTTTTGGCGTTTTCTTCTTGTTTTCTGAATGTAATATATCTATTCAAATGTCAGTTCTCTGATAGTCTGGGACATGACATCCTTGCAGTATGTTGTTTAAACTGACGGTACGTACTTTGTGCCTTTCCATCCCAAATTTGTAGGTATTTTCCTTAATTGCAGAATTGGAGCCTACATATTTGCAGTTGGGATTGGACTTGCTTCATGCTATGAAGAATGAGCTTGGCATCACACCTTCACGAAAATGTCTTGATTTTCTTCTCCACGCTTGTGGTAATGCCAAAGATCTGAAAAATGCCCGACTAATTTGGAAAGAATACGAATCTACTGGCCTGCCTTACAACACTTTAAGTTTTTTAAGGTGAATAATCCTG
>JAOTRO020000012.1:682113-698799 GCA_028566515.2 Pyracantha coccinea | reverse complement strand
TTTCTGTGATTTTTTATTTGCGGAAGAAAAATTTAATTTATTGTTGCTATTGATCGAGATCTGATCGAAATTGCTGCTTAGACTCCGTGTATCTGAAGAATTTTTTTCTATTTGATTTTGTATGTTTTATATAGACTAATGCGGCCGATTCAGATTACTGATCGTTGTTGGATGGAATTAGGTTAATTTAGTGAAACATTCGTTAGGGTTTCGTTGATTTTGATTATGCTGTTGTGGATTTGTGATTTTTTTTAATTAAATTGTGTTTGGCATATATATTATCGATGTTGACGAAATCTAAGGCTTGTTTCTCAAGAACATTCGCAGTGGCCGCTTAAGAGCTTTCTCCTTTCGCCGGGCTTGAGAGCTGGTGCTGCTTTTATCCTTCCATGGATGTCTGAGACTATGTTAAAGTGAATCCGTTGCGGGTCTATTACTAGCGGGGTTTTGTGTTGATTTAGATATAGAAATATATCGGATGGAATTTTTGGTTTTTGTTTGTGTTTTTTAATTGCTTTTGTGCCTATTTGTTTTTGCTCAGTTGTTTAGTGCTGGATGAAATTGTTAGTATGTTGCTAGTAATCAAATTTGAAATAAACTCTTTAGAATATTCAACGTTTATGAAACAATATTTTTTGAGAACATAATGCTGATGTGATTCGAGAATCATACTCCTAAAGCATTTCCTAGGATTTTCTGGGTTTTGATTCTGCTGATTTGATTTGAGGTACTAATACTATGAATTTTTATTAATCGAATTGTGTTAATCATAGATTCATATGTTATATCTATGATGACAACATCTAGGGCTTGTTTCTCTAGAACATTTGCGGTGGCCGCCTAAGAATTTTCGTCTTTAACCCAGGCTTGAGAGCCTAATGCAGCTTTATTCTTCCTCGGATGTTTGAGATTTGTTTAAATTTAAGGCTACTTTGTTCTGAGTCTGTTAGTATGGGGATTGTGTTGATTTGGATCTTAAAATTATCATATGGAATTTTTGGTTTGCTTCTCCAATTTACTGTTGTTTTAGTGATTCTAGTTTTTTATGCTTGCGTATTGGGTATTAATCAAATTTGAAAGGAACTATCTAGAATTTTCAACATCTGTATGAAATAATTTTTGTTGATTAAATATTTGTGTGATTACATCAATTATATTGGGATATCCAGTTTTGCTTCAAGAATGAAACCTGATTGATAGGGATGTTTTGTGTGAACAGATGCAGATCTTCGTGAAAACCCTCACAGGCAAGACCATCACCCTCGAGGTTGAAAGCTCTGACACCATTGATAATGTCAAAGCCAAGATCCAAGACAAGGAGGGCATTCCCCCAGACCAGCAAAGGCTGATCTTTGCTGGCAAGCAGCTTGAGAATGGCCGCACCCTCGCTGACTACAACATACAGAAGGAGTCCACTCTCCACCTGGTGCTTCGTCTCCGTGGTGGCATGCAAATATTTGTCAAGACCCTCACTGGAAAGACCATCACTTTGGAGGTTGAGAGCTCTGACACGATTGATAATGTCAAGGCCAAGATCCAAGACAAAGAGGGTATCCCACCAGACCAGCAGAGGCTGATCTTTGCTGGCAAGCAGCTTGAGGATGGCCGCACCCTCGCTGACTACAACATCCAGAAGGAGTCTACCCTTCACTTGGTTCTCCGTCTTCGTGGTGGTATGCAAATCTTTGTCAAGACCCTTACCGGTAAGACAATCACCTTGGAAGTTGAAAGCTCGGATACCATTGATAATGTCAAGGCAAAGATCCAGGATAAGGAGGGCATTCCCCCAGACCAGCAGAGGCTTATCTTCGCTGGTAAGCAGCTTGAAGATGGTCGCACACTTGCGGATTATAACATTCAAAAGGAATCGACTCTCCACTTGGTGCTCCGATTGCGTGGTGGTATGCAAATCTTTGTGAAGACCTTGACTGGAAAGACCATTACCCTGGAAGTTGAAAGTTCTGATACAATTGATAATGTGAAGGCCAAAATCCAGGACAAGGAGGGCATTCCCCCAGACCAACAAAGGTTGATCTTTGCAGGCAAGCAGCTTGAGGACGGAAGGACACTTGCTGACTACAACATTCAAAAGGAGTCCACTCTGCACTTGGTGCTTCGTCTGCGTGGTGGGATGCAGATCTTTGTGAAGACATTGACTGGGAAGACAATAACATTGGAAGTAGAGAGTTCTGATACCATCGATAATGTGAAAGCAAAGATCCAGGACAAGGAGGGCATTCCTCCGGACCAGCAGAGGCTCATCTTTGCCGGTAAGCAGCTGGAGGACGGGAGGACCCTTGCGGATTACAACATCCAAAAGGAGTCTACCGTTCACCTTGTCCTTCGCCTCCGTGGTGGTTTCTGAATTCTGAATAATGCTTGTGATCTCATCCTGCACTGAACATTGAACAGTTTCCATTTCGGTTTTGGATTTTCGTATTCGTAAGTTGGCCAATGGATGAGTCACCCTAAAACTATTTAGTTAATGAATAAACGTACTTTAATGTGCATGTGCTTGGTTTCTGGTTGCAATATACAGAAGATGCTTTGTAGTATTCGTTCAAGTAGTTCGCTTCTTGTCTTTACCATTGTGCTCTTCGTTAAAACGATTTGTGGGCAAAGCTTACACGTCTTTATATCATTGACACTGACACGGAATGCTACGGTGGTGGAGTGTGATAATGAGGCATTATTAAATGGTGGTAGCTGTAGTACTATATCGACAACATTCTAGCTCAAATCCAATTGGAAGAAACAGATAAAATGAGAAGATCTCCACAAGCACAAGTCCAAGAAGACCAATTAATTTGAGTTTTTGGGAGTAGGTATGAGGTATCCCTAGTCTCCGATTTAGGCCAATGATAGGTCGTTTCGAAGAGAATAGGAGTTGAACAAAAGACTTTGCGTTGATATTTTAAACGTCGTTTGCTAGTCAGAATTTTGAGAATTTTCAGATAATTCTGTACCCTTTGTTATTTTAATTTATCTATGGAGCTAATGTTTGGGAGCATTTAAACAACTGTGATCCGACTTCATCATCTCCATTGTTGGTTTGCCCTCCATCCAGGACACATCGACATATACGTATTTTATTTTAGCGAATTGTATCCAATGGGGTGGGGAGAATACAATGTTGGTTTAAGAAGGAAGACTGACCCCACTGAGAGGAGAGCAATTTAAGCGGACATATCGGTTCGATAAAACATTACTATATAAATATAATTTCACATAATACTGTATTATTGGATCAAGACATTATAGTGTACTTAGTCCATCTAAGGCTCTGATGCTATTTTTTTTTTAATACAAAAAACCAATTTAACTTTAAAGTTAAGCAATAAAAAAGTATTTGGTATAAATAAAATAGCATGTTTATTTTAAAAGCAAATGTCCTGACAGCAGCTTTTAAAAGCAACATACATGCTACTTTTAAAAGCTGCTTTAATAAAAATAAGAGTTGAGCCTTTAATGAATATTTTCAATTTCTGAAATACCCTCATTAGTTTTTAGATTGACATTGTTTAATTTTCTAAACTCATTTTTTCCTTTGGAGAACAAAGTCACTACTACCACCTACCGATACAAACACTAACTTAACGCCACAATTGCTATTATCCCCACCATTATTGGCAAGACCACCACAACCACCACCACAATTGTTATCACCAATACTGCCACCACTAATGTTGCCATCATCGCCGCAGCATTATTGCTGCCACCATCCTCAGTACCATGTCAATTAAGCCACACCAAAAACAATTTAAAAAAAAAAAAACATAGCAATTCCAAATCAATCCTAAATCTGTCTCCAGACTCTCAAATGACAAATGTAGCATAACGGGAAATGAATGGTCAGATACTCATTTTCGGGCACGTGTCCCAAAAACGGATATTGAAGGTAGCATTCGGCGGTCCCGCCTTTGAGAACTACACCAGAGAAAACAATGAAAAAAAATTGAGATCATGTTTTATATTTACGTTTTTGGACTGGACGATACTCGAGTATATGCAGAAAAACAAAAAATAATAACAATTAATTGGTAATCTCACAATTATTCAAAGAATCCAAAGTCGACTGGACTTGGCTTAATGTACGGACTTAATTTGGTTGAAAATTGCAGGCTTTGGTATCGAATGATTGAACAAAAAAAAACAAACCATATAGCTGTTAACCGAATTCGAATGCATGACTTTTATGCCAATACGTAATAATGCAAAAGGCAAAAAATGTTACAAAACCCTCATTATCGCCAAATCAGTCCTCGTTTATTGTTAATTAGCTTGTTAATATATTAGATGCAATGTGATGGAGATATATAAATTGGCCAATTACAATTTTGCTCCTCGTTAGTTTAGAATATTTTACTTTTGTTCTAGTGGTTTCGACTTTGGCAATTTTAGTCATCTAGTTTGCTAACTTTTACTGTTTTGATCTGTCATGGCTTTACCCCATTAAAATTGAAGATGGAAAATGTTGTTCCACTATATGCATGTGTTGTTCATGAATTTTTGACATTTTGGGTTGTTTTCCCAAGTTCTCATAACACCAGTCCAAGAAAACAATGAATTTTGAGCCTGTAAATTGGAGCTTTAGGGCTCATGGGGAATTTGGAATGTCGTTTTGGCTATGTTCTCACAAAGTCATGCACTTCAAACGTAAAAAATGTTCAACCATGATACATGCACATCCTACCATTATAGGTTTCCTCCAGTTTTAGAAAGAGTTTTTACCGATTGGGACCAAGATTGCAAAAATAAGCAAATTAAGGAGGCAAAGTTGCAAAAATAAGTTAAGTACGCACTAAAGTTCGTCAAATTTAAAACTACAGGGACCAAAAGTGAAATTTTCCATTTTTAAGTACAGTAACTCTCAAATGGAATATTTCTTATCATGCAGAATGAAAGCAGAAGACAAATTTAACAGTTGCCAAGATAACAGTAAGCCTTGGATCATGAAGTAATTGGAATTATAGCAGCAAACATTCATACAGGATGAGATTGCCGGCTTGTATTTGTTTTATTTTATAAATCTTGGTACTTAATATTTGTGGTTAAATAGGTGATGAAGTTGTATAAAGTCTAGAGCTTTGAAAGTTCTAACATTTCAGATCCTCCGACGAAAATGGGGCACAAAAACAGCATGTTTCGATACGCAGATGGCACCGATAAGTTGTTGATGTTCTTCGGGACGTTAGGCAGCATCGGTGACGGGTTGCAGAACCCTCTCATGATGTATGTTCTTAGTGAGGTTATTAATTCTTATGGGAAGGGTCAGGTCACAAATGCAGATGTAGACAAGGTAATTTAGCATGGTAAATTTTCTCAGTATTTCTTGCTGTACAAGGCATTCAACTGAGTTGAGTATTTGCAGCACTTGCTAGTTTTGATTCTCCTTTTTCCAGTTTGCACTCAGGTTATTCTATGTTGCAATTGGAGTTGGATTAGCAGCATTCGTTGGTACGTAAATTCGAATGTTAATTAGTAATTACTAGTTTTCCAGGTTATCAGCAGTTTTTCCAATAATTTGTCCTGAGTTTTCTTGCTTGAAGGACATAATGAAAGATTAAACATTAGAACATGAACCTAATCGCTTTCATGGTAATTACTACTTTTGCAGAAGGGTTATGTTGGACACGAACGGCGGAGAGGCAGACTTCTAAAATGAGAATGGAATATATGAAATCTGTTCTTAGACAAGAAGTTTCCTTCTTTGACACCCAGACTGCTGGTTCTTCAACAACATTCCAAGTTATCTCGATCATCTCCTCCGATGCCACTGCGGTCCAAGTTGCCTTGTGTGAGAAGGTAAGAGTTATTTTCATTATAAATCCAACATATTCTTGAGAATTTATGCCCCGAATTGAAGAACATGCGCATGAATTTGGTGATCAAGTACATGTTTGCTGCTTTCTTTAATGCAGATACCTGACTGCCTGACGTACATGTCAACTTTCTTCTTCTGCCATATATTTGCCTTTAAGCTGTCATGGAGGTTGACGTTGGCAGCTATGCCGCTTTCAATCTTGTTCATAGCTCCTGGACTTGTGTTCGGAAAGATCCTGATGGGGCTGGTAATGAAGGGAATTGCAGCCTATGGAGTTGCTGGGGGACTTGCTGAACAAGCAATTTCTTCAGTAAGAACCGTGTACTCATACGTTGGAGAGAACCAAACGCTGAATAGGTTCAGCACTGCACTTCAGACAGTTACTGAACTTGGAATAAAGGTAGGTTTGGTAAAAGGAGTGCTGATGGGAAGCATGGGAATGATCTATGTCGGTTGGGGTTTTCAAGCTTGGGTCGGGACTTATTTGGTTACTCAGAAAGGCGAAGATGGCGGTCATGTTTTTGTAGCCGGTTTCAATGTCCTCATGGGAGGCTTGTGAGTTAACTTACCACTGCATTTCATTTCAATAGTTCACTTTCGATCTTGAACTTATAATCGAGGGTTGTTATTGCAGGAGTATCTTAAGTGCACTGCCAAACTTAACTGGCATCACCGAGGCATTAGCAGCTACAACTCGAATCCTTGAAATGATTGATCGAGTTCCTAGTATCGACACTGAAGACAGAAAAGGGAAGGCTTTGTCACATGTCAAAGGAGAAATAGAATTCCAAGACATTTACTTCAGTTACCCATCGAGACCTGATACCTCAGTCTTACAAGGCTTGAGTCTTAAGATTCCGGCTGGTAAGAGTGTAGGTCTAGTTGGGGGCAGTGGTTCGGGCAAGTCAACCACCATTGCATTGCTCGAAAGATTTTATGACCCCATTGAAGGAGAAATTCTGTTGGATGGACACAAAATTCGTAGACTTCAGGCGAAATGGTTGAGATCCCAGATCGGCCTAGTTAATCAGGAACCTGTTCTGTTCGCAACTTCCTTAAAGGAGAACATACTTTTCGGAAAGGAAGGGGCCTCAATGGATGAAGTAATAACTGCGGCCAAAGCTGCAAACGCACATGACTTCATCGTCAAGTTACCAGACGGATATGAAACTCAAGTATAATATCTTCCACACGGAAATCTACTTTTGGTTTCCATGCTTAGTTTTCTTGTTAAATTCAACGCTTGAACTAGATTTCTATAATGTTATGGTGATAAAAAAAAAAAAATTAAGCACGTAATGGATCTGAAATGAACTTCTCAGAAACTAATCACGTCACATGATTACTACTTATCACATCATTTGTATTTTTCCAGGCTGGCCAATTCGGATTCCAACTTTCTGGTGGGCAAAAGCAGCGGATTGCCATAGCGAGAGCTCTGCTGAGGGATCCGAAAATTCTGCTTCTTGATGAGGCAACTAGCGCACTGGATGCGCAATCAGAAAGAGTAGTGCAGGAGGCAATTGATCAGGCATCAAAAGGGAGGACAACAATCATCATTGCCCATCGCCTGTCTACAATCCGAACAGCAGACTTGATTTTTGTTCTTCAAGCCGGGAAAGTAGTAGAATCAGGCTCACACAATCAACTATTGCAAAAGAAAGGGGAACAAGGAGGCGAATACTTCAAGATGGTACAAATGCAGCAGATGGCAGCTAAAAATGAGGATTATGAGGATTTCAGTTCTCAAATATATGAAAAGCCTCGCCGTAGGAGGAGTGTTACGCCAAGCCCTATTAGTTTCAGATCAGTTACTCCTTCTCCAGCCTTCAACCCCACACCGATGTCTATATCCATGGGAACACCCTACTCTTTCTCTGTCCAATATGATCCAGAAGATGAAAGTGACGATGAAGGCTTCAAGCGCCCGAATCATCCTCCTCCTTCCCAATGGCGTCTGCTAAAAATGAATGCACCAGAATCTGGACAAGCCTTACTTGGATGCTTGGGTGCAATAGGATCCGGGGCAGTACAACCTATAAACGCCTATTGTGTAGGATCACTTATATCAGTCTACTTCCTCCAGGACAAATCTGAAATTAAGAGACAATCCAGAGTCTTGTCCCTCTTTTTCTTAGGCATTGGCGTTTTCAACTTCTTCACCAATCTCCTCCAACACTACAATTTTGCAGTCATGGGAGAAAAGTTGACGACAAGAGTAAGAGAGAAAGTGCTTGAAAAGCTGCTGACTTTTGAGATCGGGTGGTTTGATCAAGATGAGAACACAAGTGCAGCTATTTGTGCAAGGTTAGCCACCGAAGCAAACATGGTTAAATCTCTTGTTGGGGACCGGATGTCATTGCTGGTCCAAGCAGTTTTTGGGGCTTGCTTTGCTTACACAGTAGGACTTGTGTTGACATGGAGGCTAGCCCTTGTGATGATAGCAGTGCAGCCATTAGTCATCGGGAGTTTTTACGCTAGAAGCATCCTAATGAAGAGCAGTGGTGAGAAAGCACGAAAAGCTCAAAAGCAAGGAAGCCAATTGGCGAGCGAAGCTGTCATCAACCATAGAACTATAACTGCTTTTTCTTCTCAAAAAAAGATTTTGGGGCTGTTTGGTGCTACCTTGAAAGGTCCAAAGAAAGATAGTATTAAACAGTCTTATGTTTCGGGTGCTGGTTTGTTTAGCTCCCAATTCTTCAACACTGCCTCTACAGCTTTAGCATACTGGTACGGTGGGAGGTTATTGGTGGATGGGCAGATAACTCCAAAAGAACTCTTCCAGGCATTTTTGATTCTGCTATTCACCGCTTATATTATTGCAGATGCTGGAAGCATGACTTCTGATATATCTAAAGGAAACAGTGCCATTCAATCAGTTTTCGCAATGTTAGACAGGAAAAGTGAGATTGATCCGGATAACCAATGGGGACTTGAAATCAAGAGAAGGATAAAGGGTCGCGTCGAGTTTAGAAATGTCTTCTTTTCATATCCAACAAGACATGAGCAGATGATCCTTAAGGGATTGAGCCTCAGAATCGATGCAGGCAAGACCGTGGCGCTGGTTGGGGGAAGCGGTTCTGGAAAATCCACCATTATCGGACTCATTGAGAGGTTTTACGACCCAATGAGCGGAACAATATGCATAGATGAGCAAGATGTCAAGAACTATAACTTGAGACTGTTGAGGTCACACATTGCATTAGTCAGTCAAGAGCCTACTCTATTTGCTGGAACAGTTCGCGAAAATATTGCCTACGGAAAACAGAATGCAAAAGAATCTGAGATAAAGAGGGCTGCAAGTCTTGCCAACGCTCATGAATTCATCAGGTAAGAGATTACATTTGACAATAATACACGAAAAAGATTATGTCGATTTGCAGTTTCGTAGTATGTTAAGATTTCTCACGTTTCCTATATTTTGTAGTGGAATGGATAATGGTTATGATACATATTGTGGAGAAAGAGGAGTTCAGTTATCAGGTGGTCAGAAACAAAGGATTGCAATAGCTCGGGCGATACTAAAGAACCCGTCAATCCTCCTACTAGATGAAGCTACCAGCGCGCTTGACAGCGTGTCGGAAAAGGCAGTTCAAGAAGCGCTTGAAAAGATGATGGCTAGTAGAACATGCATCGTCATTGCTCACCGGCTATCTACGATACAGAAGGCCAACTCCATTGCCGTGATCCAGAGCGGGAAGGTAGCAGAACATGGTTCACATAACGAATTGATTTCGTTGGGGCGCAACGGAGCGTACTACAATCTGATAAAACTACAAACTGGTAGCTCACCTCCTAGGTGAACCAGAGAAATGGTGACAAAGCATTTAAGGATGTTGCATTGTAATATGTAGATTGGCTTTGCATAGTTACCTCAAATTTTGTTAAATATGACAAGGAATTTATATGTAGGTTGTACTTTCACATGGCAGATGGAGATTATACTATACATAGGCTTGATATAAGAAACCGCATTGCCAATTTGCATCCGTGTCATGAGAAGTTATTCTAACTCAAACATGACCCATTAATTTATCGTGTCCAAATACATGATCTCAAACTCATTTGCAAATTTAAAGCGTTTGTGCCTCTCTCATCAAGTATCAACTAATTAACAAAATATAAAAAATAACAAAATAATATCAAGTTTTGTATAAATAAAAGTAAAAATCTTCTAAAACTACAACAACTTCAAGTATAACCAAATCTCCAAACATATCATGTCACTATCATGTTTTACCCATTTTTGCAAACTTATCAAAGAAAACAACATTACGGTGTCTATCACAAAAAATTTAATAGAAAATATTTTTGGTACAAAAAGTTGGGACTAATTTCTTCCTTCCTACGCCAAAAAATAGCACTGAATACAAATCAACAAAATAAAAAATAAATCACAAAAAATTGAGCAAAATCAAAACCAAGAAATTGGACAAAACCCCCACCTGCCCAGAAAAGAAGCCAATCAGGCGATGATCTGAGGCAGAGAGCCTGATATCCTTCTTGTCGACTTTCCCACCGGAGTCATTGACCAGCACGTCAGCCCCAACATTCAGCCTGTGCCTCTTGGTCTTCCAAAACATGATCTTGAACCTCACAGCAGTGGCCAAATCCACCCTGAAATTCACACTCCCATTGGGGTGGACCCCACTGGACACCGCCGTCCAGTTAAGCCCCTCTTGGGGGCTCACGATCACGTTCTTGGTGGCCGTCTTCTTGAAGCCCTGGTAGAATTGGGGCACAGCAGAAGTTGCTACGGGCATGCTGGTGGCGTTGGGCAGCAGCCGGAAGGTGAAGTTGACGGCGTCATAGTAAACACCCTTTTCACTGTTGGTGTTTTTGAGCCGGAGGGCGACGCAGAGGGTCGTGTTTTGGGTGTCGTTTAGGGTCCGGTTGAGGGCAGGAAGGTAAAATGAGTGGATGGTGCACTTGGGGTTGGAGGTGCGGAGGCTCAGCCACATGGAGAGGGCTGTGAGGCCGAGGGTGAATATGAATCTGAAGCAGCAGCTGCAGAACCCGCCCGATGGATCCGCCATGTTTGTGGTTAGAGAGAGAAATGTGAAGAGGGTTATGAGAGGGAGAGTGGGAGAGAGTGAAACGATTGGAAAACTACTATTGATACTCTTGAAAACTTCACTTGGTGTTTATTTTGGTCTTCGTTAAAGTCTTTGGTCCTTATTAATATTTACGAAAGATTTTTCAATGTAATCGGTACACGAAGCGGTACACCACGTGTCATTATACAAATGGTGGTTAATGTATGTTAAAAAATTAATAACTTCAAAAATCAAAAAAATTCACCAATTCTATAAAAACACGTGGTATACCCATCCGTAATTTTGTCGGAAAGAAATTTTTTTCAATCTTTACAAAGTCTTTGGCACTATTTAATCTTTATTAAAGCAAGTTGGTCTTTATTTATATTCTCCTAATGTGGTGGTAGAATCTGCGATATTCCGATGCATCTCTTGTAACAATCTCACTCGTCGCATGGCCGAGCATTACGGAGAGAAACAAATATGTATACACAGCGTTTCAATAAGGCTCTTGCCAATTGTTACAAGTTCAAATCTCCTTTCTAAGCAAAAGAAGTAAAAACGGAAATAGGACCAAGAATTATGTCATACCCATACCCGACAACGAAATTGGCGTGAGATCTACATCACGGTCGAAGCTAGGATTAATGCAAACATTAATCCAGATAACCCAAAGTTCAATCACCACATGAATATTCCTTTTGTACATTCGACCAAATGTCTACATGTATGCTTATTACAAAATCGAGCGCAATGACGTTCTAGGATTCATATAGCCGAATTTGTTGTTGTTGTATCTTTCCTAGAACTTGTATACCATATTAGGACGATCTTATATGAAATAACAACCAAAAACCTCCAGATTTCCAATGAGCTAAGAGAAAGAGAGGACAAAAAAGGCAGAGCATGTCATAAATTCTTATAAAGACTAGTGAAGCTTATCTAAGATTTCACATGAACCGTCTAATTGGTTGGAGACTTAAGGCATCGACTTTAGTTTCTACCAAGAGAATCCAAACGACTAGTGACTAATAGAATCTTGAATGATCAATATTGAAAAACGCACTAAATACTGAAAAATATTGAATTTATTTATACGAAAAATAAATAAATATATAAAGTGCCGGTGTCTTTCACAGTAACGGGAACCTTTTCCTTGACTACATTATCAGCATAACTGAGTTACTATTAAAAGATCAAACCTTTGATGACAAGCTTGCTTCAGCCTCTTTCTGACCTTTTTCCTCCTCAAACTTGTTTATAGCCACTTGTAATTCATCGGTGCCTCCAACAGCTCTCATGGTGTAGAAATATACTCCGAAAACAAAAGCTGATAGTCCCCCAGCAACTATAGCATTCTTTGTTTTAGGTGCAAGGCTCCTAAATCCTGACATCCCAGCCATCTAATAGCAAAACTCTACAGCAAGTTCAGCTCTATGCTTCCAATCTGCAAATCCGAAAAGAAAAGGAAAAGAATAAACTACATTTGTCTGCTCTCTGAAAGAAAGATGTTGTTCAGGCTAAAGAAGACACCATAGCGTAGTGCTCTCTCTTCTTTTTCGGTTTCGTATGGAAAGATGATTCCACCAAGCAATTTAAAGGGCAGAGAAAATATACGTACATCAAATATCAAACAGTAGGAGAACATTACAAACAGGAGCCAAAATTTTTCCCTTATAACCCATTGCTAATTAGGCCAAAACAATAAATTAAGATTAAGGGGGCGCAAAATCAATATCAAGCACACTGAAAATACATTTTCGAATGACTAATACAAGGAATGTAATTTATAACCAAACTTTGGATTACTTCAATATTTACAAGGTGAGTTAATTTCAAGGAAAAATTATAATAAAGGATCTAATGGATATGCACTTTCCTGGCCTATGTTAGAGAGTCAATGTAATATTTACAAATTGAATTTTACATTCAAAACAATCTATAATGAGGCATAAGATTGATGCAGGAGTAATCTTTGAAAAGTGATTTTATGAACACAATGCTCAATAGTCCAAAAACCTTTTTTCACTACATACACAAGTTTCCAAAAGACTGGATAGAATAGTGAAAAAACTTTTGAAGTATCTTTTAACTCAAGAAGTTAAACAACTTTCAACCAAGACTTCCACAGTTTTCCAACGCTTCAGGAAACTGGTTGGGGAAGGGCTGGACCTCTCCAGGTTGACCGAAGGCCCTACTTCTCTTCCCCGAGCTCATGGACTCTGATCATGGAGGGTAATAGGCAACCGCAAAGTCACTAAATGAATTCCCGAAATAATGTTTTACTTTCTATACCACTGGAAAAAGAGGGTGCAGGGAAGGAGGAACAACCATTTGACTGTCCCAAAGGCTTCTATGGCCTTCTTGCTACTTAGCGCTTGCTATAAGGAACAAAGAATAGATAAGGTCGACAACATAACGATCAACTCCTACCCTACTAATCTATTGTATAGTAGGGTATAGTAGGTGAGGGAGTTAGCATCTTACTTGAATCAAGAAAGACAGAGCTCTTTCACAAAGATGTGTCAAAAAAAACTTGACTGCCCCAAAGGCTTCTATGGCCTTCTTGCCGTGCTTACTTAGCGCTTGCTATAAGGAACAAAGAATAGATAAGGTCGACAACGTAACAATCAACTCCTACCCCACTAATCTATTGTATAGTAGGGTATAGTAGGCGAGTGAGTTAGCATCTTACTTGAATTAAGAAAGACAGAGCTCTTTAGCAAAGACGTGCCAAAAAAAACCCTGGGATTATTGAACGTTAATCTGTCACTCTTGGACAGAGGTGCAAAAGCTCTCATGAGGGAAATCTCCTATTTTATCTATTGATGAGACAAAATGAATGCAAGTAGGCAAACAGCAGGGAGTTGTCCCAGTGAAAGTCATGTCGCTTCCTCCTCCACTAATAATAACATTCTTTTGAAGCTTTAGACCACATAACGAAGCATGGAATCTAGCTTAACTATTAGTTTTCATGCGGTGGTAGTAGGTAGCAGGTAAAATTCATACCAAAACTTAAAAACGCACAAAATATAGGCTCGTCAATATCAGCTAGACTTCCTCTACCAGAGTCCGTTATTGCATTTACAGTGTTTAAGAACAATATTTGGTATCCTTATAGCATAAGCTTAATCAAGATTGAAACTTTGCATGGATATGACTACCACTACTCCGTTTCTTTCAGTTTCTACAAGCTCAAGGATAGTAGTTCGCGAAAAAACTATCAAGAACACCTAAACTTTCAAACTACACTACCTTCTTGCGATTTTCCCAACTCGGGTTTTAGTGTAAACAACAACACCTAAAGGGATTCTTATTTACAAAACGAAAAGGAACACCTAAAATTTCAAATTCCACTACCTTCTTGCAATTTTCCAGACTCTGTTCTTTTGTGAAAAGAGTAAATGGTTTTTTTTTATTTATATAACAAGAAAAAGAACACCTACCTTTCATCTGCAGGAACAACTTTAACCTAAACCCTGTATGGTTTTCTAATCTATAAGATCCAGTTTGATATATCCAACCTGAACAGATAGAAGAACACTTCAATCCCAACTTCTATAAATTCCCAATAATCTAAAATTTAATGACGACACCAAGTATTCAACTTGCCTCTGAACTTTCGGTAAAAAAACAATCAAATTTTGGAATTCAGGATTCGAACCTCCATGCCAAAGTTCCAAATTTTCAAACAAACAGGGCAAATATTTCTAACAATATTGACCACCATTTTCAAAATTGATTCAAACCCAAATTTTGAAATCAACACAACTAGAGAGAGAGAGAGAGAGAGAGAGTACCTGAAGGTAAAATCGACCGAAAGGGAGAGATGGAGAAAGAGGTAATCAGAGAGTCTTTCTACTGTGTTCTTGTTTTAGGTCGTTTGGTTTAGGGCTGTATGGTATTTCCAATCCGAATTTGGGCTTTTGATCTTCCATTCCCATTTCGGCCCGTTTCAGTTCCTTAACCTTTGTCAAGAAAAAGAAAATCCCCAGAACAAAAACTCTTGTCAAGAAACAGAAAATCCCCAAAACAAAAACTAGAAATTAAAAAATTAAAAAAAAAAAAACTATGATGTAGTACTACATGATTACAAAAGTTTCTATTGTAAAATTGTGAGAATGAATGCCCACAGTAAGGAATACTTGAAAATGGTGATGTATTTGTTGTTGTGTAATGTTTTCAAAAGTGGCAATCATTTCATTTGTTTGGTTTGTCACGGATTTTGCTCTATATAAAGAGCACTCCGTTTGTGATCACAATACACACTACAAAAAGAAAAGAACTAAAAACAATAATACCAGTATCTCTCACTTTCTCTTTTTACCTGCAATCATTTTGTGTTGTAGTTACGAAACTAAACAATGATATTTTGCATCCGCTTCGCTTCTGTCCTTAGCAAAGGTTATCTCTCTAACTTTTGCCTATTTATAACACGTTATTAGCACGACTCTCTAACCTTAACCAGTTATCATCTCCCTTCACCGAAAAATGCTTCCTCCAAGGATTTTCTTGTTCTTCTTCCTCCTCTACCTCACCTCATTGATGTACCATCTCGAAGAACTACTAGCACCATGTCTGCTTCTAGTTCTCAATATATAATTACTTATATCTTTGATTTCTTGTTTGGTGTAGCTCCTGATTACTAACCTAGTGTTTATTTATGTTAATTTTACTGTGATCGAAGATGGTGCGGTATCATTGCCCATCTTGAACTGCAGATTTAATTTTACTGCAATTTTAAGTGGTGCGGTATAATCGCCCACCCTACTCTGCATATTTAAATTTTCCTGCTGCTT
Organism: Pyracantha coccinea; assembly: GCA_028566515.2. Lineage (NCBI taxonomy): Eukaryota > Viridiplantae > Streptophyta > Magnoliopsida > Rosales > Rosaceae > Pyracantha > Pyracantha coccinea. The sequence continues at coordinate 683,140 of JAOTRO020000012.1, read as the reverse complement.
GAATGGTGCGGTATAATTGTCCATACAATGCTATATTGTTTCAATGAGAGTGGTGCGGTACAATCACCCTCCTTATTAATCATGTAAATCTCGAGCCTGAAGTTTCGAGTGCTTATCATTTTGGCTTAAAGATCAAAATGAAAAATTTGTAAAAACCAGAAGTTCTAACACTATATTCCTCTAGGAATACATATTCTTGCAAGTTCTTACACATCTCATTTTTCTTTCAGAAAGAAAACAAAATGGCGAACTTGGCAAAGCTTGATTTTGCTCCCCTGGACATTACTTGGAATAATTACCTTACCTGGGTACTGGATACCAAGATCCATTTGGAAGCAGGGAATCTTAGAGATACCATTAGGGAAGAGAACAGCTCATCCTCTCAAGATCGGGTGAAGGCCATGATCTTTATTCGTCGCCACCTTGATGGGGGATTAAAGAGTGAGTACTTAACGGTTGAAGATCCGTTAGCTATCTGGAATGCTTTGAGAGCAGATACAATCACCAGACAACGGTGATTCTTCCAAGGGCTCGCTATGAGTGGACTCACCTCAAGATGTAGGATTTCAAGTCAGTGGCTGAATACAATTCTGCATTGGTCAGAATTACCTCTCAGATGAAGCTCTGTTGGGATACCATTACTGAGGAAGATTTGCTGGAAAAGACTTTCAGCACTTTTCATGCCTCTAACGTGCTCCTGCAGCAGCAGTATAGAGCGCGAGGCTTCACTAAATACAACCAACTGATATCTGTGCTCTTGGTAGCTGAACAAAACAACGAGCTCCTAATGAAAAATCACCAGTCCCAACCTACTGGATCTGCACCATTCCCATAAGTGAATGCTGCTTCCCTCGAAGTGAATCTCACATCCTCTGGTGGCAATAATCATAAACAAAGATGTGGCCATAAGCGAGGCCGGTGGAACAGAAAAGGCAAGAACCATGGTGGTTAGTTTCACAACCAGGTTCTAAGGCAAAATTCAGGCCCGAGCTTTAAAAATGGAAATCGCCACAAAGGCAAAGCTCGT
>JAOTRO020000012.1:644667-654863 GCA_028566515.2 Pyracantha coccinea | reverse complement strand
TATAAAGAATCACAAAAAGAGAATTCTCGACGGAACAAAACCATAAGCATCCGGAAAGCAAATAAATAGTCACCTCCACCTAGTGTCTCTGCACTCCGAATGAAGCATATCTGTTACTATCTCCCTCATTTTTGAGCAATATGTTGAGTGATGCAAGAGAAACATGAAACAAACATAGCCAATTTGATATTCAAATCCTAATAAACGTGACGTTTTTTTCCCTTAAATAAATGTATCAAATATCTTCCAAACGGTTGGCGAGCATGAATTTTCATGATCATTTCTGAGAAGAAGATTATGAATAATTAAATATGATGAAAATCACATATGATGTCTCCAAATTTTTGATAAAAGAAACTTATATTTTCTCTATGTTTGACAAGTAAATGGACATAAATTGTAAACAGGAAATTAAAAAGACAATACCTAAGTGCTCATGAAGTTTTGGATCAATGACTTGAGTAATTGAAGCCAGATTACTTAGTTGCACCTCCACCCCAACAGAGCTATCGGTACATCTGAAATTTCCTCGCTTTAAATTTCAAATAATAACAAGCCATAAGAAACTGGAATCCAAATTAACCGTCACCAAATACCTTTGTAGCTTTAAAGAAACAGCACGTAACTTCAAATGAAACAAAAAATATATTGTAGCAACTTTTAAAAAACAGAAGGATATCATCAAAAACTTCTAAAGAATCTCATTAATACATGGATTTAAGATTGCACATCTCCTCTGTTAATTTCTGGAAATAAGAGCTTAGCAATCCTAGTGTTTAGACACACACGATAGGCATTGATTTGATGCAACACCAGAATGAAAAACAAAGTCGAAGATTTGGCTCAAAGTTTTACCAGTCTGCGCATCAATCGCTCAAAGCACCAAAATGCATCTGCTTCATCATCTAGAAGGATAATCATGGGGGAGCAAAGATCACTCATTCCTGATCATCGTGTCATGAATTGCGGAGTTTAGAAACATAATTTTCTTTTTTGTTTGAACAAATCAAATATGAAAATATTTTCCTTCCCAAAGTGTAGGGAAGGGATGCAATCAGTACTAAAATGAATCACTCTTATGTTACCAACCTTGACAATAGCCGACATCTGTATCTATCCAGGCATAAACAGCTAGAATATCCCAAAGTTTTGATAAGCGATCTTGCTTCTCGTAAAATACTAGTGTCCTGTCAGTACGAACCACGTCAAGACCTGGCATACAAATAAAGACATACAGAAAAGTTATCTACCCTATCAAGATAAAACATGAAACATTCTGCAATCCATCATGTTCAGTACTTTTCACATCTTGCCGGTAGGTTATGTAAAGATGTGGTGAAAACAGAGAATTGAACAATAAAAAAGTCTGAGTTGTACATCCAACAACAAAAAGTAAAAATGCCGGACCATAAGAAAAACAAGGTCCTCCAAAATAACCATAGGATGCATATTAAAATATGAACACATATATATCACAAACCTATTTGGTGTAGAGTAAGCATCCACTGGATTACTTTTTTGTCCGTTACTGGTTCCATAGCATTATTACGATTTGTGCTTGAACCATTATCCTGAGAACCCTTGTCTGGATTTATTTGTGAAAGTACTATGGGATCCTGAATGGGCTGACCATCTTCAGTGATTACGGGGGCAGTGATAAACCTACCACTCCCAACAACAGGAAACATTTGGCGGCAATCTTCCTTCCACCTAGCATATTGCACTCTGAAAATGGCAAAGCATGATACTTTAATAAATAAAACCGAATAACGGGACAGGTGAAGCATAACATGTTGGAATCTGACAAGATAACATTACGTAGAGCCTTTACGTTTGGGAATATACACAGCCCACACAAAATAGAGATGCTGGAGTCTGGGTCACTATCGTATGAAGAGGAAACCCTTAGTCCTTTGCTAGCAAGTTTCGACATTGCTAGTGTCAACTAAATTTATTTACTCAGGTGCATTGCAAGTTATAAAACTCAACTCATGATATTGACCATTCATTTTCCAAAAGGTCATCTTTGAATTACAAAGCATAACGGACTGCAGTACTAAAAGATACATGAACCAGAAATGAATTTCTCCTTAGACTGTTCTCATCATTTCCAAGTGTACTACCACAAGGAAACTTCATTACATAAAGAGAAAGAAAAAAGGCAAGTGAATAAATAAATTTCAAGAAACCCAAGTAAGGCAAACAAGATATACCTTCGACTTTGCCGAATCTGCTCTCTTTCATCAAATGTGCTCTTAGGATCATAACAACCTAGTAGAAATTCCCAAACTTCTCCTCTAATTGATGGATGAATTCCCTGATTGCGAAATATAATATAATTATGGATTGAAGCTGACTACTAGCCTTGTAAATTGATTATTTCATGAGGAAAACTATTTAAAAGAATAAGTTAAAGATACCCACAAAATGAAGAACTAGTACCAGGCTAAGAACAGCTGGATGGTCAAACAATGAAGCATCTATGTTATTTCGTGCCCAAATACTACTTAAATAAAATTAAGTAATAGTTAATCTGATTTTTTCACTAAACCAATGGCTCTGATTTCATAGACATTTCCTATCATGTAAGCAGGCCAAGGGTAGGCTTTTCATTTGATTTTACAATAAAAAAACAACAACAAAAAAAAACAGAAAAAAGTGAATCCATAAAGACGAGTATTGATAAGATTGTCAAGACACTCTGACAGCTACACAGAATGAAAAACTGATTTTTATAAATATAACAAAAATTCTTGCATACTAAGTGGCGCAGCTATGAATAATGAAGATTCACTCACCCCGCGATAAATTCGACTTAAAGTCTTGCCAATATCCAGTTGGCCTTCAGGACTAAATGCAGCCTGCCATTTCCTTAGACTTAGAGTTTTACCTGCCTGCATGAGCAAATAGAAATAAGGCGTGGAAATTGGAAGAAGCACATCATGGTAATGAGACATCGAAATCATTATGAAGTAATAAGATAATTGCAAACATATTTTTTAGAATACACAATGAATCTTTATCAGTTTCTCAATGTTTACAAGCCTTAATATAATCAAAATCATATTCTTATAAGAGCTAACCCCCATGAACCATAATCCAGATCAATGTTCCGATCCATAGTACTTTGGTGATCCAGCTAAAATTGGCATTACAAACATATCTTGATATATGGAGAAGGAGAAAGAGATAAAAATGTCCAAACTTCAGAAAACTTTCAAACAAAAGATTCTGACATGGTGGAGTTTGAGGAAAAATTTTGTGCAAATATAGCTATATTTCCCTTAAATGCTCACAATTTGTCAATTTCATGTTCGTGTAAGTAAGCGTTTATGCATTCAGAATTTCTTTAAAGTTGTGCATAAACAACACCAGACCATCCCCAACATATTGGGTAGGCGTTACCGAGTAGGAGCATATTGACTCTCGGATCCATATTGAAAACCAACAAGATCCTGATAACTCCGATTTTTATCACCCTAATAATCCTATATCTATCCTACATTCTCCTTGCAAAATTCAACAAGCTGACCAATTAATGTTAACATTAAAACTGTCCCCAACATTCTTCCTTCCAAAAATTCTATAAAATTGGAAAATGCACAACATTTTGTGATCCATTTGAACACAGTTCATGATCTTAACCAAAACTAATCACCACCAATTATTAAATCTGATGCATTAGGCAATATCTTAGTTTTCAAATGGGAAACAGATCAAAATTAAGATAATGGATACCCAAAAAATCAATCTTTATATCCAATTCCAACAATCAAACAAAGAACAGAAGGAGAAACCTTGATCTTGAAGCGGGTTTTGGGCACATCTGTACACTCAGGGCGGACTTCATAGAAAGAATCAGCAGGAATTCCGGCGTCCCTCCACATTCCAATCCCCCAAAGCACTTTCGCAAAAACACAAAAGCAATTTCCCCAAACCAACAAAAATGGCCCCCAACCAGCACTAAGAGCACCCACCCCTTCCAAAAAAAATCAACCAAAACCCAGAAAAAATCTATCAAACCCCAGAAAATTAAACTTCTGCACACCCTTTTGGATCAAGGTTTAAGGGGACCCAGATGAGGGGGGTGGAGTGCCCAATGAAGCTCCAGCTACACTAAAAAGTTCAAAACCCGACCAAAAAAATGCTCTGTTTGTCTTTATTGCCTTTTTGGGTACTATTTTATCATTTTTTTTTTCTGTGTAAAATTTGCTGGTGTGGGGTGTGCTTGTTGACGACGATGATGATTGTCGCGGTAAATACTCTGTCAAAGTCGTGACGGGACGGCTGCCATCGCACACCACACCTGAGAAAACCCCCACACAAATATTTATTAACTCTTAACTTTGGCTTTTAACCTCCTCTGTTTTCCTTTGTTTTGCACTCACTTTCACCCTCTCAATTTTATGACATCTATTTATTACGCACGTAATTACCTTACATTTTAATCCTGAAATAAATTACCTCTACTTGGGTCTCCTTTTTCTCTACAGTTAATAAATTTAGGGATGTGATATTCACACATCCTTTTTTACTTCTCACACACCCTTCTTATTTTCAGACGTCGGATCGGATGAAATGAAGAAGATCTAACGGATAGAAATTAAAAAAAGTGTGTGAGAAGTAAAAAGGAATGTGTGGATAGCACACCCCTAAATTTACTGTTTTGTGGGATTTTTTTTTTTTTTTTTGGTGGATGGTTGAGAAGTTGAGAGACTTCCACGGTTTCGCGGGAACATTGAAAGCCATGGAAGTTGAGAGACTGAGTCAAGTCCATGCAATCAGTGAAGTAGGTCAACTTTGTTGGCATTGGGACGGTTAAATATAATTTATATGAATTGACTCAAATACTATACCATTTTATACAAAATTTAGAATTGTATAATAGTTTAAGAGGCCCTTTAAGGGAATAGATCTCTATTTTTAAAATGGAGATTAGTTGTGGAATCCACTTTAAATCGAACTTCAACGATCCGAACCGTCTATTTTGTAAGTTTCGATTCATAGATTAAGAATTAAAAGACCCATTATGCAAAACTTCAAATGCTGGTTGTCATGTGAACCGAATAGATCATGAATTAAAAAGCTTACAATAGTGGTTATCACAAAATGATTGCATTGTGGGGATACGAACTCTATGAAATTATTTTTCATGATCCAACTGTCAAAATTGTTTCAATATGGTACGAGAATGCATACGTAAAACATTATCAAAACTAATGTGGAGGGAATAGGGATTGTTTCAAAAGGTTGGAAAGTTACAAACTTAGTATAATCATATAACGGTTACATCACTTTTGATTTCTGTTATTTTTTTTTCTAAAGATGCTATTTGAGAGTTCAACCCCACACTGAATACACTTGATCATCAAGTTCGATTATAGTTGAATTGTTCCCAAAAAAATTTCAAACTTTGAAGATATTTTTTAATTTTAATACTTACCCGATGGAAAAATGTAATTTCATAGGGCAAAGTATAAAATTTCGTTAGGCCAAACCTAAATTCGTCGAGCAATGTGAAAAATATCCCCCGATTTTTTTCTTAAAAATCGAATTTGGTTTGCCCAATTGGCTGACCAAAAACTCATCGGCCAAAGTGCTTTTTCCACAATTTATTTGGCTAAAATTTTGGCCCTTTTTTTTTTCTAGAACACTTGCCGATGGAAGTGTCGTCGGAAAAATTAACATTATACCCAGTGTTTTAAATTTAAGACATTTGCCCGACAAAATGGTTCGTCGGACAGAGCCCTGGCGTTTTATATTAGGCCGAGACCCCTTCTTCTTCCTGCAGCAGATTATTCTCTCTTTTCTCTCCAAAATGCCCCCCGCCCCACTCAAAATCGTTTCCCCTCTCTCAAACTCTCACACTTGCCATCTATTTCAACATCTATTCAACTCTCGAACTCTCACAAAGGTCTGATATATATCCTCAATTATTTTGAATTTGTAATTGAATTTTTATGAGAATTTGGGTTGGAAAAAATTGGAGTTGGTGAGGGAAGGGTTTGGGAGGTGGGGGAATGATTTGATTTTGAGGGGGATCAAGAAAGAGGGCGGTCCGGTTTTGGGATGGGTGATATGAGAATGGGTATGGTTTGTTTGGGAGACGCCCCGTGGGCGGGGCGTCCGGGGGAATTGGTGATGTGAGAGTGGTCCTTTGGTTTTTGGTTTTTTTTTATTTTTATATATTTTATTTTATTTATATTATAAAATTAGTAGGAAATATAATAATTTTTTTATATATATTACATACTTTAGGAAGTATAATAAATTTGGACTATATTATAATTTTTTATGAAATATTAGAAATATTTAGAAAAGTTTAGAACTTTTAGAAAGTGAAGTGTTATTGGCATTCCAAAAATTTCATTCTACACTCCTCACAAGATGTATTTTTCTTTCTAAATATAGAAAGTTTGAAGTGTAGAATGAGAAATTTGGAGTGCCAATAACAGTTCCCTTTAGAAATTGCTTACAAATTTTTTAATAGATGCCTAGGCGCTGTATAGCATTAGCATTAATCTTGGCATAAGGGTGAGGTTAGAACACGACCCAAGATATATGTGTGTGGCGGACCTCCGGCTTCATTCAATATTGGCTCACAAGATAGGAGTCATCATCCGAGCAAGGTGCGCTATGACTATTGATAGATGGAAGAACATCTCCCCTCAAGCGAAGTAGGGCTGATGGCAGATCTCTTGGTAAATTTTTTTTTATTTTATATTTTTAATTACTCTAGATAATTACTTAATGTATTTTTATACCTAATACTTCCTTTTTGTCTTGTTTAGATCATTTTCGAGATTGAAGTGGAAGACCAGGTACGATGGCCTACATAAAACGTCTGTGGAATGATCGGTTCATGGTGTGGAAGTACGAGCTACGCAACCACTACATGACTTTTGAAGGTCATGAGGAAGCTCTTACCCATCCGCCTCCTGAATTTGAGCATAGGATGGAAGAGTGGCAATGGCTCTGCGGTAATTTTCAGGATTTATAAATTCTGAAAATGGATGTCTTTCGAGCCAATGGATGGGTGAACTAGTTTTCCATTCAGAATAAATTTATTTTTTAATTTTCAATATAATTGTGCAAACATTATGTTTTTGTTAATGAAATAAATTTGTTTAATATTATGATTTTAATATAATAAGATTTAGTTTATTAAATTTAAATATACCTTTGATTTTGTTAATATTAAATAAATCGTTTTTCTAATTAAAATTTACCACGACATCATTCGTTGGGTTAAGATTTTAAATTTCAGATTTTTTTTTTAATTATAAATCTTGCTTGACGAAATATTTGTCGAGAAATTTTAAGGTTTAATTTTTCAATAAAAATTTAAGTTTTGTCTGAGGAAACATTTTCGTTGGGTTACTTTGGTCAACACCAACTTACCCGATAGACTTTCGTTGACGGTGTCGTTCAGGAAAATTTTACTTGCCTGACTAAGTTTGGGATTCGTCGGTTAAAAAAATTCTAATGAGGGGTTTTGCGTGACGACCCTTAACCGACGGATGTCCGTCACTCTACATATTACGCGACGAACTGCTACCTTAGGGGACAAGTATATTTCATCCCGCAAGTGGTTTTATTTTTTATTTAGAAAAACTAAGGAAAATGGCTTGAAAACTTTGAGTTTTAATGATAAAGACAAAATAAAGAGTAAAGTAAATGGTACCAAGATTGACTTTTTAGTGTAAAAATATGGTTTTTCGTTAAAGTGAACAGTACCGAAAACTTTTCGTTAAAGTTCTTTTTTTTTTTTTTTTAGTGCAGGTACTTTCATATTGAAATTTAAGAGATAAACCACATACATAGCTTTGAGCGACACAATTCACGACCAAAAAATAAAAAGCGTTTACAACTGATCACTAATTTCTTAGTTCAAACTTTATTGAGACTGGAACTATGAGAAGATCGACGAGAATGCTTAAATTTTGGCTGAACATGATATCAACCCCGTCAGCTGGTTTTGGAAAAGAAAGATACACCACTTCAGCATTTGGATTGCGCAATTCCCACCTGACATTCACATACAAAATTGTGTTAAAATTTGAAAGCATACATTATATTAATCAGTAAAACTAGCTAGCTGCTATGGGTTGCGTTCCTTACTTGTATTTTGTTGACAAATGATGTTACAAGATTGCAAGCTCCATCCTAGCAAGCATGTTGCCTGCACATATTCTTGTTCCGCCACCAAAAACTTGGTATGTTCCAGGCTTAGCTGGTTCCTAATTAAAGGAGTGAAAGTGCGCTGATTATGTACAAACTATTTTTAATTAATTTGCATTTGTTTCAGTAATTATGCTTACATTCCATCTATCTGGGTTAAAGATCATAGGGTCATCAAAGTTATTTGGATCTGTGTGGATATACCGAACCCAAAGAGTCACATTCCAACCCTTAGGTATTTTATAACCTGCAGGAATTTACAAACTTGATTAGAATTACAGGAATTCCTAAACTTCATCACCATGCATCCAGTTTTAACTTTAAATATCCTTAGATCGAAAAGGCACTGCAGCAACAATTGTTAAAGTTAACATAATGTTTGTTAGTTGCATATTTTGCATGTCCGTTTATAGGCAAATTTTTGTGGAATTTAGAAAGCAATATTAATTGCCATGCTATTCTGGTGTGTGGCTGTTTTATAAACGTATAGGGAAGTTTATTAAACACTTGTCCAAGAATGCAAAATTTCACGTCCGAAATCTTACAAAATAAAATACGACTTATTTTAAGTGGTTACCCTACTAATTGCATCGAGACCTTTTGATTGTTGATCCCTTCTTGGTGTGCTCTTTATTTTCCTTATTTTCTCTCTCCATTTTTCTTTGGGTGATGCTAGATAGATTAAATTTTTAGATCATTTTGGTATACCACGTGATGTAGCGGTTGATGATTGGAGTCCTTTAAATCATTAAAAAAAAAAGACCGTCCATTAACCGCCACATCATGTGGTCCATCTTTTGTAAACCATGTGATCAATGTAGCAGTTGATGATTGGACTTATTTTTTAAATTATTAAAAAAAACTCAACCATCAACTATAGCATCACATGATCTACAAAAATGATTTAAAATGTAGCCTCTGAACATTTTTCAGTTCTTTTGTTTTGTGCTTTCTAGATCGGTCAGCTTGGCGTGCGTGAGAGAGAGAGAGTACTGCAAGGCTTAGACTAAAAAGCAACAACTCAAACCTTATTTTTTAAGTTATCGTACCTTTATATTCAGCCTCCCTGGTAGCTAATCGGAAGATACATGCTGCAGAGTTAGCCATTCTTATTGTTTCTTCTAGCACCTGTAAGTTTGTCTTCTGGTTAATTCCTTCTAACAACTATTGTCGCTAGCTCTGTTCTTGAAAAATATTGGAGATCGTTTATGTAAAAAACACCTAAAGATCATTTATGTAAAAAACAAATCAATTTGAAGATCGTTTAGTCATCTATACATCTCAAGAATGTTATTTTTTACCAAAAACATTAATTTGTAGGATACTTTTGGATGACTAACAATCTTCAGTTTACTTGATTATTGCGAATGATCTTTTAATGGTGATAAAGAAAATGAGAAAATGAATACCGAATATATACGAACAATGATATTCGTATGGTAAGAATATGTTAATCACTAGCGGGTGGATAATTAAGGAGATGAACTCCGGGTAGAATTTGTACTTAAATTCACAGATAATACCATGTTTGTGTATTTCATTTTAGAAACATTTTCACTCGCAATCAACTCTCCCGTCTTGTTCCGACTTATAGCTAAATTCTCCTCCTGTACATATAAATATGGTTCCACATATGAGCAATCTCATCAGCAAGATAACCATAAAAGAAAATGAACATTATTATATTACTTCATCTATTTTTTGTGTTGTATGTTAATTAGATTGATGTATTGAATATTTAGTTTTAAGAGAACGTGTGTCATTTAATTATGGGTCAGAGTGGGTGGAAATGCCTCCCACTAGAGATTAGTCATACCCTTCAAGGTGTGGGATAGCTCATGTATTGGCAAATATATATATATATATATATGTATATATGTATATATGTATATATATATATATGTTGGTACCACATAATATTGGGCCTCAGTATTTGGACCTCGGGACTAAGCCCGTAATTTGTGTAATAGGAGGAGCCCCTTATTCTATAAAAGGGACTCTCCTTCACCCTCATT
>JAOTRO020000012.1:577973-594855 GCA_028566515.2 Pyracantha coccinea | reverse complement strand
ATGAGAACTCCTCTGCTCCGTGGACGTAGCCATTCTGGGTGAACCACGTACATCCTGTCTTAACATATTTACATACTTGTCTGCATCAACAGCCTGAGCAATCTAGCGAAGGCCACAAATACAATACTTTCTGTTGTATCCAGAGTCGTCTCAGATTCTGTGCATCAACAAACTATAACCTTATTGTTATTACTGGACTGTAAAAGTTGATGATTATAGTGTAACCTTCCACTTTTTAGTAATTCACACACGATATTAATAATGTTAATGTCAAGTTACAAACATGAAGGTATGGATCCTAAAAGTAAATATATTGATGGAAAATTGCATGAAATCCACTATAATTCTATTACAATGTAAGGTATCAGTGCCCTTTTTATCACTACCAAGGCAATCAACCACTTGGTATATTCATCAAATTATTATTTAAACTTAAAAACTTGATTGTAAATTAAGAAAAGTTCATCGCAGTTTTATCCTTGTTTGGAGTTATAAGTCGGTTAGGTTCAACTTCAATAAATTACGAGTTTGATATCAATTTAAATGTGTTGACTGGTTGTGTGACTTAATGCAAGCCCTACACAGTTTTATCTGTGTAAATATATTGTTGTATAATCAAGTAAAAGGTTGGGTATACGAGGATATAAGAGCTGTTGACCGGAAAAAGAACAAATAACATTAAACTCACGAGCCTATGGTAGAAAAAAAAAACAATAAATAAAAAACATGAGTCAAGTAATCAAATTATTCTTATATTTGAAATGCATTAGTGGAATTGCTACAGATTATAAGTACGTTATACACATGTCTATAATTCTATATAATGCATGGTTGCTGAATAGAATTTATTTTATTTTATGATATTTGACATTTCTCCATCGGAAAAAATATTATGGAATTCTATGTGCTTCATCGTTTAGGGTTTGGGGCTGTGTTGGCAATTACAACGTATAATATATTTGATACCAAACGCAAACTTCTCATCACTAGCCAACAAGAATAAAATAATTAGATATAAAAGAAAAGAGAAATGCTCAGGGGAAGTTCTAAAAAATGAGACTTTCCATAGACCCTTTGAAGTCATCTCTTTTTTTTTGTACAATATTTTACAATGTTGGAACGATAATTGATATTAAACTATGAGATGGTAGTACATGAAGAGTCCCACTATTGATAGTTACCTTAGCATTTATCAAAAGAAAATACCCCAATGCTCATGCAAATTATCGAAGCTGGCTAGGTTTTGATGATCGATAATAGCTTGGACTTTCTGGAAGTGCAACATTTGACACTTTCCATGCTTTGCCTCTCAAAAGTAGAGATCTGGTACAACTTTCAAGTTTTTCTGCAGCTAATTTTATACAATATTAGTAGCAGTTTCTATAGTTTTAGTTCACCTATGAATATGGTTGAGAAAAAGTATAACTATTTTACATTTTTTAGGGTTAATTAGTCCAATAATCCAAGCATGTTTATATTAATGACCATCTTACCGTCATTTGATTTGTTAATTAAATTGTATAGTTTAATCAGCAATATTCATTTGGTTGGGAAGTACCTATAGGGTTGGGGTATAAATTAGGTCAAATGGTTTTGTACGTCTATATAATGCAGCTAATATTCTAATTGTGCAGCTAATACGACTATAACCACTTACCAATTTTATTATTCTAATTTGTCACCAAACCAATATATTTGATGTTTGTCTTCGATCGTGGTAGGTCATGGTCATGGCTCATGGAGTTAGGGTGGAGTGTATATAATAGTTCCTACCAAACTACACTTAAAAAATATAGAGAATACTAATTGTTAATAGATAAATCCCTTTTCTTCTGAAAGTGATAATTTTGAATTACTCATGGAAAAGAAATTACAACATTATCGCAGTCATACCCTACGACCAATAGTATGAACATCGTTAAAAGTAATGCACAACGAAAAAAAATGAAATCATACCTTATGTAGAAACTCTGAGCAGTCGATTTTATATTCCATTCGCTAAGTATAACTTTTTTAAACAACATTTTTCATAATTTGTGTCTTTACGGTTAAGTTTACTTTGTTCTACTAAGATGGTGACAATAAGCTTGAGAGCTTGAAGAAAATGGTTTTTTTGATGCAAGTTTATCTTATGTTGGGCAAGGGGGTGTACAAAGAAAACAAAATTGTTTTAAAAACTTGAAGTCTTCAATTGTCATTCATATTAGGTCATATAAATTATTCAATATTCCCAAATTTTAAAGAGGTGTTAGGTACACTTAACAAATTGTGGAATGTCGATTGGATTAAAACGATCCTCCAATAAAAGATGAGTTTATACAATAAAATCATTTTGCAAAATGGTGGTTAGCAATTCAACATCGTACTCAAAACAACTAACTGGATATGAGTTAGATTTAACAGAATAAGAAAATCTATGATAAGATAAGATCTAACACCAATCAGTCAAAAGAGTTAAAAGCAAAACTAGAAAGCAAGTATGATTAGATATACTCGAATTTCTGTGCCATGCTTCTAGTCAAGACACGTGGTGACACACATTACAAGAGAATGAAAAGATGAGCTTGAAGGAGGGTGCTTATTCTTTAGGGATGTGATATCTACATATCTTATTTTACTTCTCACACATCTTTTGAATTTTCGACGGTCAAATCGGATGAATTGAAGAAGATCAACGAACAAAAATTATCAAGAGTGTGTAAAAAGTAAAATAGGATGTGTGGAAAGCACATTCCATTCTTTATATTGAATTTTCAAATTGAGCTATTCATTCATGGGACCCAAATAACAGTGGTTTATACCACACATCAACACTTGTTCTAGAAAGAATAAAACATTTAGAAGTTCTTACTGATCCAAATTAGAGAATCTCATCTAGAAGTCCAGGAACAATTTTATGCTGAGCGTATGAATTTTATATCGAACAAAATGAAAATAAATTTAAATGTTCATATGTAAATGAGGTATTCACTGTACTGTTAATTAATTTTATTGTGAAATTTTAATTTTTTTTTATATTAGAACAGGTTGTTTCATGTTTGAAATTCAACAACCATATGCTCACGTTAACATATTATGCTTGAAAATTTGCTGCACTTGAGGGGTATTGTTGAGAGTATAAATCTAACAATGAAAAAAATAAGAACCTTACATGTTATAAGTAATTGAACTCATTCTTATATTATGTATTAGATTTATGATGAAACCTCAACTTTTTTTTATTTTAATAACTCTCTTTTACTTGTGATTTTGGAAACTACTAGAATAGAGAAAAAATGATAAAAAAAAAATTCATAACAGTCACTTGTGATGGTAGAAGGGGAAGTTACTATGCAACAAGGAAGAAAAATCAGCTCGCCAAAATGGAGAAACCACGTCAAAAAGCAACCATGCTTGGCTACACGAATTATGAAGGAATTTTTCCTCAAAACTTTTTCTTGACTGATTCACATAACTTTGCGCGTATGGTCGGATTTTTTATCTTATAATATCATTTTGCAAATTTTATCTATGAAAAAAAATGAATTAAAATTAAGATTGTTTATTTTATTGATATTCTACATAGTAATTCATAATATGCACGATTTCGATTATAAAGTAATGTTTCATGAATCAGCCACAAAGTGTTTTGAAGATGTGGAGCTTATTATGCAAAAGGTCAGAGAATGAAGAAGCTCGTCTTCGAACCCATGTTTGATGTTGGGCCAAAGAGTTGGACATAGGTCTGAGCCCAATATCCCATCCGAGACATATTTAAGGCCACTAAACAATGGGCTATTTAAGAGAAATTTAAATAAAAATCATAAAACAAAAACTCAAAAGTTTTCAAAAAATAAAAATAAAAATAACAATAAAAAGTAGTAGAAGAAGTTGCCGCTGCAACCTCTTCTCCCGCCGACTCCTCCCCCACCCCTCTCCCTATCTCATTCACCGTGTACGGCGGCCTGATCTCCCTTTAAAGGTATTCAGAGAAATTGGGTCTTCATAGATTTAGGTTCAAATTCGTGTAGATTCACTCTACAAAAATTCAGCTCCCATTGCACACAAACTGTTTGCTTAAATGCCTGTATGATACATATTTTCAATCACAATTTCTCCAACAATGATAATCTGCAGTGACTCAATGGATGCGGAAGCAGAAGCTCTGGAGGAGAAGTTAGTATCTTTGCTTGGTCAGCTTCAAGCGGAGACGGCCATCCTAGAAAGAATGGTGTACAAGAACAAGAACCAGCACAGGCGCGGCTCCTATTTCCAGTACCTTATGAAGGTTTTCGAATTCCTCACCTTTTTATGCTCATAATGCATTTACCCATTTGTTCGGTTCCTCAGAAAATTCATGAAAGAGAAGGAAAATTAAGTTATTTATTTTATTTTATTTTATTTTTTTAACTTGTATCAAGCATGATTTGATGATTTGAATGGTGGGTTTTTGTTGCACAACGTCTTAAAGTCGGTTTTAAAATTTGAAATTAGCTGTTTTTGCAGTTGTAAGCTTCTTACTTTTATGTTTGATTGCCTTGAAAATTTATGGAAGAACAAGAAAAGTTTCGGTATGCATTAATTTTTGCAGTTTTAATTTGCCTAGCTTAGTGGGGGTGAAGTTTTGAAATTTAATCATCTATTATGTGTTTTACTTTACTGTTTTGTATGTGTTTACGTAGTTTGCCTCACTTTTGTTTATATCAGGTAAGGAGGGATTTGAGGCTTTTACAATCAGCTAAACTGGAGGAACTTTTGGGTTGCTGTTTCCAAAGTATTACTGGGAAGAGACCTAAGCAAAAGTTGCACTTATTAGAAAGGTAAAACAGGAATTTCAATTATCATCCGATGTTGCATTTTTTTTGGAGCAAGGTAGAGCGGAGTAGACGTTTCATCAGCGCATAATTGAACTTTAATTAGAGTTCCAAGAAAGCTTATTATGGAATTCGTAATGATTTTGTTAAAAGGAAGGAAAATGTATAACATATTGTTTTTATTTGGCTTATTAACTTTATCTTTTGTTATGAATCACTGAATCAGGATCATAGGTAAATGAGTTTTCTCTCTCTTCTAAATTGGAAATCTCAGCTCTGGGTTTAACAGGCATAAAGCTTTCATTATTCTGACTACATAGTTTATGTTATAATCACATGCCAAATCGTTGTGTCACAGCTTGAAGAGAAGGAAATGTGAAAGCGGAAAGCATAATTTTATGGAGCGACTTCTTGGAGCTGCACGCCTTTTATCACAGGTGCTTTCTTGCTTTCATCAAATGATTTGTTAATTTTCCCTTTCGTAAACGTCATAATAGTGGTTAATAATGCTTTATTCTGTATAATTTTTGCGAAATCAATTAACTGCTAGGGTTTGCTATAAGCGGAGAAACCTTTCACTTTCATTTGAGGATGTGAGGTATACAACATGTTAACTTAGAAGAGTCCAAACATGAGGTTACATCATTACATTGTTTACTTTTGATTTATGAAGATACCTGAATCATGTTTCAAGATATTTTTACTTGTGAATCATGTTACATGAGTGTCTGATACAATTGAATGCCAGGTGTCATATCCTTGGGTGCTTATGAAAGAAAAGTGATCTATCTATTCATATGTCTTTCTGTGTGTGGTTGTGCATGCTTAGATCCTGTAACGATTCTATGCTTGTGATGAGGACCATGTTAGATAGTCCAGCATGAAATACGTGCTCTATTCTAATGTGTTAACTGTGTTTTGTTTCTGTTGCAGATGGTTGAGCCAATGTTGAAGGCAGCTATGTATCCTTTGCTTACTAGTTATACGTAGAGGAATTTTCTTGTAACTTTTATAAGATCAGAACTAATGTGAAAACTGCTGTCCAATTCACTATCACATTACCATATGTCTAATGCATCTGAGTCTCACAGTAGTGTCTGAGAACTGCTGTCTTGGTCAAATTATCTTAATAACTAGTTTCCCAAGAAAGCTGTAAGTATTTTTGCATGGTATTAGATTTGCGATGTATCTTTTCACATAGACCAATTTTTTTCTTCGTTATTGCAGCATGATTATTTTAAGTTTTTAAACTATTATTTTGCAAACTGATTGCCATTCTGTATCCAGTAGTCTAGCCCTTGGATCACCAAATATAAATTGCATATGCATCTTGTGAATTTGTTGATCTTGACTATTCTACAGTGAGATATCTACATTGCTTGCTCGATCGTTCTTCATGGGATTTTCTCTGACTGTGTTAGCTCTGCTTGCACGACTTCGAGTTTTGGTTCAACAAGTAAGAAGTAACTCCAAGCCTTTTTCCCATAATTTTTTTAATTTGAATTGTACAGATTATTTATGGGGTGTGCTATCCACACACCTCATTTTACTTCTCACACACCCCTTGATAATTTCTGACCGTTGATCTTCTTCAATTCATCCGATCCAACGGCCGAAAATTCAAAAGGTGTGTAAGAAGTAAAATGGGGTGTGTGGATATCACACCCCATTATTTATTAACTGTCTGTAGTTTATGTCAAATATGCTTATGTCCTTATCGTATAGATGGTTCAAGTTCTGAACCCATTCATAAATTCCCACAAACCTGGAGGCGTAGGAGTATAGGAGTATGGAACTGAGTTATCCAACAAAACATTATCCTTTTGTTAAACATTTCATATAGCCAAGTGGGTAGTTTGTGGTATCATGATGAAGGGAAAATGTACATGCCGCAGCAGCATTTGGTAGTGATTAAACATGGGATTGAGGTATCCAAAGAAGTAATAATGTTTAGGATATAATGTGGTATCCCTGAGGAGTGTGACATTTCACTAAGTTTGGACATTTCAAGATTCAAGCTTTTTTCCGACAAAAAAAAGGAAAAAAGGACGTGTCATGCTTTAAGTTCATCTCTTCGAGTTGGACTGATTTGCTGAAATTTTCTTTTCCTCTATTTTCTACAGATTCTACTCGATGTTGTTTCAGTATTCAACATGGTTTCTTCTCTCTCCCAAAAACAGCAATCCGTCAAGATAATTCAAGGAGGACTTGAGGTCACCCTTTATTTTATTTGGAAAATTATTCTGGTATCAAATTATTTTTAGATCTATGTTTTTTTAACTGTTCTCTTTATGCATGATTGATGCAGGTGTTTAGGGAGTTTTACCCTACAAATGAGGAAATTATCATTCTTGAGTGTGTGTGGAAATCTGATAAGTTTGAATTGATTGAGAGGACACATAAGACTGAGATTGCAAGTCATGATGGAGATCTTTGTTTAGGGGAATCATCTGTGCTGTATCAAAGCACCGAGTCTATCCTTGAAGGTGAGGATACTCATGGATTTTTTCTTCCTTTATCTCTGTTGAATAGTTCCGTTCACCTGGTCCCTGGGGACCAGGTAGTTTCTTGGTCAGCTGTTGCTGGATTAAATCCAGCGATGGAGAGCAGCATACTGTACTTTATGCCTCCATTTGCTCTGTCAATTGTTCTAAGTGAAATGGTTGACTTTGCTGCTTTATATGATTGTTGCTGTATGATACCGTCTATGCCACATGGATAAAGACACTCAGTGGCTTGGCTAGTTATTTTCTGTCATCGACATGAGCATTTTTATACAGTGAAGGCATTGGGGGCTTCGATTTTCTCATTTTCAGGATGTACTATTTGTTATTCATACTGATGGGAAGCAAAGGTTATCAAGTTTTTTTCTAATTGTATCTTTCATGTGTGTATGTTATTTTTGAGTTATGCTTTGACTTTTACGATGTCTTTAGCCACTGGTAGCTTGAAGATTCTGCACATTTGAAAGGATAGCTTGTCCACCGTGCTTGTATCTTCAGTTTACTTATATCCTATCAATAAAATCTGTGTTCTCATAAAATATGAAAAATATCTTTTGGACTGCTATGTTTCTGGACTGCTATGTTTCTGCACAAAAACATAATAAGTTGTGCGTATGCATCTATCTTTGAGCGATAGGATACATCATATGTTTCTGAACACATCTTCTAGTATGATGTAATTTTAGTCGTACAAGTGACTAATTTTCTCCTAAGGTTCATTGAGGTTTCGTTTAAGTGTTTGAAAAGTCTGCATGAAGTCCTAAAGAACTTGGTTAAACAGAGGTTTAAGGTTTTCTACTTGGTTTATAACCAAAGATAAAAATAGTGCATAGTAGCTTTGTCTAAGTTTTGTCTTTTCATTGTGAAAAACTTTGTTCTTTGTTTAAACTTTGGTTTCCTGTAGTTTAATGTAATGGAAATTATAATTTACTTGATTCCTGTTAAATTTTTGGTTTGTGCCAGATGATGAAACTATACCCGAAACGGCAGATGCAAACCACAGTGCTGAAAAAGTTCCAGTCGAGGTCAAGGAGGATAAGATCGATTTGATGTCAGGCCTGTCCAACGACAGTGATAAGAGTCAGCTGGTTGAGCGTTGCGAAGATGGTCCAGACATTGGAGAGAATCCGAGCGCGAAGTTTTCCGAAGAAGGCAGCTTGCTAACAGGCACAAGCTTGTCTTCAAGTTCCGATGCATCAAAACTGAAGTCTGGACCTGTTAAAGTGGCGTTTATACAAGTGAAGCAACCTTTATACTCGACGGCGAATACAACTGAAATCCATTCTAAAGAAAATGACATCAGTAGCAGTACGAAGGAAGACCCATTATTCAGTTTGCTTTCTGGTGGAAATGTAATGAGTAGTAGTCTCTTCTGAGTAATCTCATGGATCATGAGCGACACCAGAACCTATTGTATTATATTTACAATGCAATACGATCATTTTTTCTCTCTTTGTCCCAGTTAAATTTTCCAACATCACTCAAAAGGGTGGTGTCCTTTTAAGTCGAGTAAAAGGTTGTATTAGATATGATTACCGCCCTGTTACAGAAATCCGATTTTTTTTTTTTTTTTTGTTCTTTTTATTTGGGCAACAAAACTGAACAAAAAAATATAAGGGAGTTTTAATAAAACATTTCGGTACTGTTTATTTTTAACGAAAAATCACATTTTTACTTTCTGATACTATTCACTACATCTTTATTTGTCATTGTTCATTAAAACTAAAGTTTTTTTAAACTTTCTATTAGCTTTCCTAAAATGTAAAAGGAGTTTGGTCATGTGGACGTCTTGAATAATTGCAGGGCTTTCTCATCCACACATTTATATGCCCAAACTCTTTTAACGTCTCCACTTTATTTGACAAATAAATCCAACCATATCTGCTTTGTTTTTGGTCGAAGCCAAGACACAAAGTGTGAAACTTTGAATCCAACGGTCAGTACTTTCTACATTTTACTCCCATGTACATAGTAAATTTGGTGTTACCCGCCAAAGTATACGACCAAAACTCCATTATATAATTTTCGATTGTTGGGTACCAATCATATCTTAACTTTTATTTGCCAAACTGATCAAACGTTTTTATAGACTCATCAAGTCACTCTTATAAACTCGACATTTCATCCTTTTAGACCCATCATTTAAAAAATAATAAATAAATTAGTTAGTTCAAAACTTGAAGCCAACTTTCCTATATAATATTTTCTGAATTTCTTTTACATACAAATGCAGTATATATTATGTACCTTATGTGTAGAAGGAAGAGAATTGCATAATATGGGATTGGTTGAGGTTTGTTTGGGACTTTTGGGTTTGGATTATTTGGGGCCTAACTGATTCACTAAAGACAGGTGGTTGAAAAGGATACTGCAGAGATCAAGACGGTGACGTTTTGATGGGATTATAGGAGGGAGGAGAGAGATGTTGCTAGTGGAAATTGTGGAAAACTCCGGAGCTTTTGAAAGGAAAAGCATAGAAAATGGTACTTGCTCTCCAATTCTCTCTTCCTCCTCCTCCAAATGTCTCCACCAGCAGGTACATAAATCTCACTCATTTCCATCTCCCAGTCTATGACCTTATATTATTATGAGGCAATTTTTGCTATATTTGCTATAAAAAAAATTGTTAATGCTATTTATTTTTTTTTTTTTAATTTTTTTAATTTATCATAATCTTGCTGTAATTGCTCTTAAATGATTTGGTTTCGCAAGTGGAGGATTGCCGTGGTTAGGGTCTTCCTCTTCAACCTGCTGCGCCCGTCCCGTTCAAACTCTCCCCCTCCCATTATGGTAACTTAGAGTAGAAATATCGCTTCTGCTAAGATAAAAATAATGGTAAATGTGAAGTAGTGTTGTGGGTTCTGATCTTCAACTATAGCCGATAGGTTGATGTAGAGTGCAATTCCCGTATGATCCTGTCTAATTTATGTAATTACATATGCATAGATGCCTCTGTGTTCTCGGATTCATTAGTGATTACATGAATTATATACGGCTTGGTTTTAAATTTTAACAACATTTTCCAAGTTGATGTTTTTCGTTTGGTCTTTTTTGAGCGCAAAGAGTGACGTTTTGTTCCTGTTCTTTACAGGAGATTGCCTGGTAAAATAATGATGAGTTGCTGTTTGGAGCAATGTATCAGCAGCAAGCCTCTGACCGGACAGGTTTTATCCGGGCTTGCTGCAACGTTTGTGTTCATCTCTCAAACGAACCAGGTTAGCAGATTTATATTTTTCGTAGCGTTATAGGATGCTGGAATTCAATACTAGCACAATATTTGTATTGCTAGTTGCTAAATTTGGCTCATCAGATTACATAAAAGAACATAGGTCTTGTACCAATCATTTCCTTGCTGGACATTGTCTAAGCTACCCCCTTAGATTAACATTTGTTCGAGTTCTTTCCCTTGTTGGGAATGTCACAGCATTTCTGGCTGCGATGTTTGAGCTTGGTGTTCTTGATTTTTTTATTTGAAACCTTGTAGAACACTGAGTTTTCACTTGCTTTAAGGCTTCACTCTGTATAACCGATTTAAATGAGATTAGGATTTCCAATAGAATTAGCCGGACTTTGAATGTGCTTGAAAGTTTAATGGGGAATTTAGTCCAAAACTAGGTTGCCTTGTGGTTATAGTAACGAAAAAGATTTAGGTATTCTTGTGTTATTGCAGGAGGTAGAAGATACATGATGCCTTTTACTGCTTTTGGCAGGCGGTTGCATTAGATGTTTCCCATCAACGAAATATATATGAGTTTGCGAATGCTTCGGAGAAGGCAGTTACTCTTCCGCTTGATAAGGGATCCGATGAAGGAGATGAAAGGCTAATGATGATGAGAGGCATGACAGCAAATAACTTTGACCCTAATAGATATTCTGGAAGGTGGTTTGAAGTTGCTTCGCTCAAACGCGGATTTGCTGGGCAAGGTCAGGAAGACTGTCACTGCACCCAGGTAAACACAAAGGGTACGTGTAGTTATGAACTGCGACGTGTGGTTTGAATTCTTGCTTCTGGAAATAATGCAGAATTGAGAGGAAAATACATAGTCCCCTTTCTTTTGAATTAGACAAGAGTGCAGATCCGAACTGTTGAACCTATTCATTAATCATCATTGAGCTATCCAGTTGTTTACCGATAGCCCTTCCAAGTTTCAAGTGATCGAAATCATCCTTAAAGAAATATCAGCTTTCTTCTGATGATTTGCTTCTCATTGTTTATAGATGACAGGTTCTTTCTGTCACATGTTCACTACCTATTTCCTGACTGCAAAACCATATCAACTTATTATTGCAGGGTGTATATACATTTGACTTGGCGAAACGGGCCATCCAGGTTGATACCTTCTGTGTTCATGGGAGCCCTGATGGATATATTACTGGCATACGGGGAAATGTTCAATGCCTTTCGGACGAAGATCTGGAGAAAAAAGAAACGGATCTAGAAAAGCAGGAGATGATCACAGAGAAGTGTTACCTACGTTTTCCAACGTTGCCATTTATCCCTAAGCTGCCATATGATGTGATTGACACTGATTATGACAATTATGCTCTTGTTTCGGGAGCGAAAGACAAGGGTTTTATACAGGTACTTACTCATCAACTGACTTTCAAGTTGTCCGAATGTTAAATAAAATGACTCGTGTTTACTTGTTGGAATATTATATACTCTTGTCACTTGTTTGTACCTTCCTTTCAATTGAGTGAACCACTTTGGTCTCACCCAAAATGACATTTTAGGTACAAATACTTCGATTTTTTGGACTTAAAAGAAAGGCAATCCAGAACAATCCGTTGTCGGGTTATTTTTCACGGATGATCATTACAGAAAATAGTAAACACTCCACGATCATAACTAAATATAGCTTGTAGGGATGATCTTTGAAAGTAAATCGTGAAATATGGATGATCAGATCATTGGATCACCGGCACATTGCTGGGCAGGCCACAACTGTCCCATCTTTCATAAAAGGAGACATATATATGTACACACACAAATGGATTGTTAAGATGTAAAGCTGTTCTTTTTTCTGCTCATTGGTTGGCTCTTGTTTGTGCTTTGACACTCCACATATTATATACGCTCACAACTGCACTGGTAAGATGCAGAAGCTTGTTGCGCAAGTTTTACTCGCGTCTTTACCATTCAGGGATGCATCAATCATATCTTCATATTCTGTTTTCATATACTTGTGAGTCGTTTTGTGGCATTGACATTACAGATTTACTCGAGAACACCTAATCCTGGTCCTGAGTTCATAGAGAAGTACAAATCTTATTTGGCCAACTTCGGATATAACCCGAGCAAAATCAAGGACACACCACAGGACTGTGAGCAAATGACGGACACGCGGTTATCTGCAATGATGTCAATGCCCGGGATGCAACAGGCATTAACAAATCAATTTCCTGATCTAGAACTGAAGAAACCTGTTCAATTTGATCCCTTTACGAGCGTATTCGACACTTTAAAGAAGCTTGTTCAGCTTTACTTTAAATAGCCCTGAGCTGCTTAGTGTTTGCTCTTGTTGTTTGTTATCTGTCCTGTCCTTACAAATCAAACTAGAAGAGAGATTAAGTCGTTCATGGTTTCTTTTTTGTAATTTTCATACTGATGCAAAGAGAAATTTAACTATAAGATGATATTTTATAAATAATTTTTATGTTAAACTTATTTTATCTAACAAAATCTATCGTTTGACAAAAAAAAAAACACTAAATGATAAATTCAGGAAAGTGATTTTTCACACATTTTTTAAGTTTCTTGCAGACCACCCTTTATTTATGGCCATCGGATTTAACTGTACAACCATTGTTCTAAAATCTTCGCCTATCACCGCCTAGGCCTTGCCTAGGCGGCTGGGCATCGTCTTGATTAATCCCTAGATGTTTAAAAATTAAGAAATGACATATACCTGCTTAGGGGCCTGCCTAGACCGTTTAGGCACTACCCAGGTCACGACTCTTACTTATACAAAAAATAAATAACCTTCATTTTGTATTATGTTCTAATACTTTATAATTTATATGTCATTCTATGTAACGACACATCCCCAATTATTACTGTTTTTATAATTTTAATGTGTGAATTTACGAAATTGCCCTTCGAGGAGAAAAGCGTTGACTTTTGTTGACCGCCGTGTCTTGTCACGGAAGATCTGTTTCCTTGGTGTATCCTTGTAGTACTCTTCGCTATGAACCCGTGGGCGCAAACGAAACGTAATTTGGAGTTATAACGAGAGTTATAAACGAACGAAGTTAAGGGCAAAATGGTCATTTGACCATAAATCTGGAAGGCTCCAGATTTTGATGGAGCAGTGAGATGGTGCCACTTGCCCAATTGGGAAGAAGGGGATGAAAGACTAAACAATCAGAAGAGAGGGCAAGGATGGGAAATGAGGGATGAAAGAATGAGGGAATCCGAACCTCCATTCGACCCGCTACCCGACTCGATTCCTACGAACACCTCGATGCCTTTCATGGTGTTTCTCTGGCGAATCACGGGGAACCACCACCACCAATCAACTCAACATTGTCTTAGCTTCCATTCCCACCCAAAAGTGACAGTTGTGGGTCACGATTTCACGACGAACGAATGTCGTCTTCTCCAGCACCCACGGCGGCGATTCACCATTTCTGAAGCCAACATTGATGATCACCACTACCTATAAACTTCTCTCAACCCCAGGAGCAAGGCCCAAGCATTGGATGAGGTGTCAGAGTTCGTTTTGGTGATGAATCGAGATCACCCATTTCTATGGTTACGATGGATCGAGGGTGAATTGAGGTGTATCCCGGTCGAATTAAACTTCGGACCAGGTATGAAAGTTGTTCCTCTCATTGAGATCTTCGTTCCTATAAAATTTGAGAATTTTTAGAGTTGTTGAATTTTCCGCAAGTTGAGGCTACCATCACCATGCAGAGGCGCGTGGCCTTCCGGGCCACCGCTTCGTGGCAGCTCGTGCGATGGCGCGCGGGGGGAAACCTAGGTCCCTCCTTAAGTTTTTTGACGTGCCGAATTCGAATTCGATGTCTGTTTTCTGAAATTCCATTGTTTTAGTAGAGTTTTATTAAATGTCCTATCTTTGTGTTTACGTGCATTAGTGGGAAGCGACGCCATCCTCACTAGTTCAAGCAGCTCTTGGGCAATGGAATACAGTGAGTGGACCCCTTCTTAACTTGCATGGTTTTACAAAATATTAGGTTTGCATCCATGCCATATTTCATGATTTGAATATGTTTTATATTATGTTTTACGGATTCTATATCTTGATTTTTGAAGAATTTATGATTTATATAAATTTCTTTTATGAAATATTTAGAATTTATCGAACTACGTTTTATGAAAGGCTATGGATTACGAATACGATTTATTTTACAGATTTATGAATATGTGCTATCTTGGTTTTATGAGATGAAACTTTGACCTTTTGAGCTCCGGATTTGGATATGAGATTTTGAGATATGTTTTTAATACGTATCTAGCGGGTTATCATACAATACGGGTGTGCAGACGTCTATGGCCATAGGACACAGTTGAGGAGTAGTGAGATGTTTATGTTATACCCCTAGCTTCACTGCCGAAAACAGTGTCGGACAGCTTCATTAGCCACGACTAGTATCGGTGTGTGATGTATATGTTTTCTTCTCCGGCGTACCCCGGAGTCATACAGCTTCGCCTTTGACGACTATGATACCCTTAGAGAGTAAAGTATGATGAGATTTACGGATTTGCCTTCAGGCGGCGATAGCATCATTATTGAGTGATGTGAAAATTAGGTTAACACTCAAATTAAACCCTATGAATGACAATTGTAGTATATACGCAAGTAAAGATCGTTCTGGACCGGGGATTAACTAGGGATGCTAATCAATGTGAATCTAACTCAAAAACGTAAAAACAAAGTGTAAGACACTAAACTAGACTCAAAGAATGCAAAACTAAAGTTTAAAACACTAAAACAAACCAAAAGACTCAAAACAGCACAGAAACACTCAAAACTGCCTTAAAACCACTTTCTGGGCAGTTTTGAACACAAACACCAAATTAGACGAAATTAGGTTATAACTAGACTCAAGACTCTTAAAAACACAAACTAACTTGATTTCTAACTAATCTAACACTTCAAAATAAATGGGGGATTGTTTTGGACGAAATTGAATTTAAAACAGAAACTTGCAAACAAACTTCAAAGAAAACAGATTGTGATGAAATTGAATGGTGAGAAACTAGGTTACTTTGCATGGTATTACTGTGAAATATTCTCCACTTGTTACATTATTGTGCTACTTTTTCATCTTTTATTTATCTGCTACCAACTCTTCTATGCTACTGTCCTGTTGTCGATATTGTGTAATTATTCTTTTGTCACGTTGTTCTAGTATTGATAATCTCATTCTTCTAGTTGTGATTCTTTTTCAATATCTTCTTTGATCTCGTAATAGGCTAATGCAGTTTCTTCCTTGAAATTTTGAGGCTTCTAGTAGGGCTAATAACATTCATTTTCTGCTACGAATAACTTATCATACTTAAAATCTTCGAATCATCTAAGGCTAACATCTGGCCTCCTCAATATCTTAGAATGTTTTGTTGTATATGAGTCCATGTGTGGGTGATATAGAGGACAATCTAAAAGATTCTTTATTTATCATGGTTATATGCCTTGCTTATTCCTTGTGCATATGTATGTACCAGTTTGGAGAACTACTGATAAAACTTATACAAATTTCCTTTCAACTTCTGAGTAATCTTCTGCTACTTTTTTAGCATAACCAGGAGCATTCTTAATTGGGAATTATGGTTAGTAAAAATCTTATCAAGATAACCAAAACCTAATATCAAACTTGGGTAGCTTCTACTTCACTATGCTTTTCTTTATGCTTATAACTAAAATCCCTTGGTTGGTAATTTCTCATGTTAATTCTGGCGAAAGCTATGCTAATCTCTGATTTACAACTACAACTCTCTATACTATCACAAAGACATTATAGATATATCTTTGTAATAACATTCATCCCTAGTTTTGGATCAAAGATAGATCGAAAGCACATTGTAATTTTGTAATTGCAACTCCCGCATGGATTGTGATGCTCTATTCAGGATTTCATATTGCATGTTCAATGACAATGTTTTTAATTTTTCTTTTGAGATTTCTTCTAACAAGATATTATCGGTTATTATTTCTAATGGTATAGTCGTAACAAATGTTTCATGCTTTTGTTGTTTTGTGCTAGTTATTATATCCTCTTCGGTCTGATGCTGCTCCATTTTAGTATATTCTAAAAGCTCAGTATTAATCTCTCTCTTCAATGGTCCATTAATTTCTTGTCCTCTATTAGAGGACTAAATTACATCTTTTTCTTTATTCTTATATTGATCAGATTCATATTCTATGCCAATTTTTAATTCTTGTTTTGGAGTATTACTTATCTTCTACTGTGTTTGTACCATACTTGACCAATCCCGAAACTACTAAGCACCGGTCGACATCAGAGGCCAATCACAGCATGACATGTGTCAATATCAAAACAAAGATAGAAACTCTCTTCTATAAATAGAGATCATTCTCCCACAATAATCTCTAATGTCAT
>JAOTRO020000012.1:565437-577873 GCA_028566515.2 Pyracantha coccinea | reverse complement strand
CAAATTCTCATCGTTTTTTTTCCAATCCTTCTCATTTTTTTTAGATACAAATCAGCCCAGCAAAAGTACTAAGGAAGACTAGGTTCGCTAGAAGAACTGAGGAGGAAGAAGAAGAAGAAGAATATGATGGAATTTGAACCATAACCATTTAGTACAATGATATAGTATTATTTTGAATTTCAGCGAACCATAACCATTTAGCTACAACCAGGTTCTTCTTCTTCTTTGTTCCCCGTATTCTTCTTCTTCTTCTTCTTCAAATCTTTGAATTTCCCAATCCTTCTCTTTCTTCCCCATATTCTTCTTATTCTTCTTCAAATTCCATCGTTTTTTTTTTTTAGTTTCTGCTTTGCAGGTTTACTGGCAAAGGAATTGGGTTTTGGGATTTGTGGGAAGGAGAGGGAAGAACAGAGGGAGGGGAAACGAAGAAGAAGATGTTCACCTCTGTTGACTGTGTGGTGGTGGGTGGTGGAATCAGTGGGCTTTGCATCGCTCAGGTGCTAGCTACCAAGCACGACGACGCCGTTCCAATTGTCATAGTCACGGAGGCTAAGGACTAGGTGGGAGGCAACATCATCACCGTCGAGATGGACGGCTATGCTGGAGCAGAGACACGGCTGCGTCTGGAGAGGAAGGACCCGACTAAACTGTACCATGGTTTTGGAGAGGATAAACAAGCGGGTGTTTACAATATAAACTAGGTGGGACCGGATTGTTTAATCCGGTGGCTATTTAATACGAACGGACACCAAACACCGTACTCCGTATTATTAGTACTATCCGGTGTCTTATCCGGTGTGCCAAACGAGTCCTCAAGGTGATGATATCCACACACCCTATTTTCCTTCTCACACACATTTTTAATTTTTGGTTGTCGGATCGGATGAATTGAAGAAGATCAAATGACAGAAATTATCAAAATGGTGTGTGGATAGCACACCCCCTACATTTAAACCCACTCCAATATAAGAAAATTTTAAGCAGTAGCCCTTTATCATAGTGGTGTAAAGGAGTTGAACCATTGCATGATGACGTGGGTTTGAACCCCGTCAGTGGCTAATCTAACAAAATCTATTGTTTGACAAAAAAAAAAGAAAAAAAAAAGAAATTTAAATAAAAATTGAATAATAATAATAATAATAAAGAAGAAGAAGAAGAAGAAGAAGAGGAAGTTGCCGCTGCAATCCTTCAATCTATCTCCTTCACCGTGGCCGGCGGCGGCCTGAGCTCCCTTTAAAGGTATTCAGAGAAATTGGTGTTCAGAGATTGAGGTCCAAATCCTTATAGCATCACTCTACAAAAATTCAGCTCCCATTGCATACAAACTATTTGCTTAAATGCCTATACGTATGATATATATTTTCAATCATAATTTCTCCAACAATGATAATCTGCAGTGACTCAATGGATTCGGACGCAGAAGCTCTGGAGGAGAAGTTGGTATCTTTGCTTGGTCCTCTCCAAGCAGAGGCTGCCATTCTAGAAAGAATGGTGTACAAGAACAAGAACCAGCACAGGCGCGGCTCCTACTTCCAGCACCTTATGAAGGTTTACGGTTTTCCCACCTTGTTTATGATTATAATGCTTTTGCCTATTTGTTTGGTTACTCAGAAAGTTTATGAAAGAGAAGGAAAATTAAGTATACTTTAACTTGTATCAAGCATGATTTGATTGCAGTGAATGGTTTAACTGACTAATTTGAATGGTGGGTTTTTGTTGCATAACGTTTTTTTATTGGTTTCAATTTTTGAAGTTAGCCGTTTTTGCAGTTGTAAGCTTCTTACTTTTTTGTTTGATTGCCTTGAAAATTAATGGACGAAGAAGAAAAGTTTCGGTATTGCCTTAATGGGGGTGAAGTTTTAGTCTGCCTAGCTTAATGGGGTTGAAGTTTTAAAATTTGATCATCTATTATGTGTTTTACTTATGTCAGGTAAGGAGGGACTTGAGGCTTTTACAATCAACTAAACTGGAGGAACTTTTTGGTTGCTGTTTTCAAAGTATTACTAGGAACAGACCTAAGCAAAAGTTGCATCTATTAGAAACGTAAAACATGAAATTTCAATTTGCATCCTATGTTGCATTTTTTTGGGGGGAGGTAGAGCAGAGTCCACGTTTCATCAGCGCAGAGTTGAGCAGAGTCCACGTTTCATCAGCGCATAGTTGAACTTAAATTAGGGTTCCAAGAAAGCTTATTATGGAATTCATAATTATTTTGTCCAAAGGAAGGAAAATGTATGACATATTGTTTTTATTTGGTTTATTAACTTTATCTTTTGTTATGAATCAGGATCATAGATAAGTGAGTTTTCTCTCTCTTCTAAATTGGAAATCTCAGCTCTGTGTTTGAAAGGCATAAAGCTTTCATTAGCCTGACTACATAGTTTATATTAAAATCACATGCCATATCATTGTGTCACAGCTTGAAGAAAAGAAAATGTGAAAGTGGGAAACATAATTTTATGGAGTGACTTCTTGGAGCTGCACGCCTTCTATCACAGGTGTTTTCTTGCTTTCATCGAATGATTTGTTAAATTTCTGCCCTTAAACTTCATAGTAGTGGTTAATAATGCTTTATTTCTGTATAATTCTTACGAAAACAAGTTTAACTGCTAGGGTTTGCTATAAATGGAGAAACCTTTCACTTTCACTAGTGTCGGTTTGTAGAATGATTCAAAGTTTCTTCTTAATTATGGTTGACCTGATTTGAGGATGGGAGGTATACAACATGTTAACTTATAAAAGTCCAAACATGAGGTTACGTCATTATATATGTTTACTTTTGATTTATAAAGATACCTGAATCATGTTTCAAGATACGTTTACTTGTAAAAGAAGTAAATATCAACAACTTATTATGAAACCATGTGTAGTTTTCTTGATAACACGGACTTGATAATGTGCACTCTTCTAAGCCAGTGAAGCTGCACCCAAATAAGTGTCTGGTACAAGTTAATGAAGGTGTCAAAGTGAATCTATCTATTCATATGTCTTTCTCTGTGCGGTTGTGCATACTTAGATCCTGTAACTGATTCTATGCTTGTGACAAGGACCATGTTAGGTAGTCCAACATGAAATACATGCTTTATTCTAACGTGTTAACTGTGTTTTGTTTCTGTTGCAGATGGTTAAGACAATGTTGAAGGCGGCTATGTATCCTTTGCTTGCTAGTTATAGGCGGCTATGTATACACTAACATTCTTGTAACTTATATAAGATCAGAACTAATGTGAAAACTGCTGTCCAATTGACTATCACATTTACCATATGTCTAAGGCATCCGAGTCTCACAGTAGTATTTGAGAACTGCTGTCTTGGTCAAATTATCTTAATAGCTAGTCTCCCAAGTAATATGTAACCATTTTTGCATGGTATTGGATTTGCGATGTATCTTTTCACATAGACCATTTTTTTTCTTTGTTACTTCAGCATGTTTATTTTAAGTTTTTTTTCTTTGTTACTTCAGCATGTTTATTTTAAGTTTTTCTTTGCAAACTGATTAGCCTTTGGATCACCAAACATAAATTGCATATGCATCTTGTGAATTTGTTGATCTTGACTATTCAACAGTCCACGTTGCTTGCTCGATCATTTTTCATGGGATTTTCTCTGACTGTGTTAGCTCTGCTTGCACGACTTCGAGTTTTGGTTCAACAAGTAAGAAGTTACTCCAAGCCTTTTCCCCAAAATTTTTAAAGTTGGAAAACAGATTATTTATTAACTGTCTTTAGTTTATGGCATATATGCTCATGTCCTTATCATTTAGATGGTTCAAGTTCTGAACCCATTCACAAATTCCCACAAACCTGGAGAGGAAGGAACATGGAACTGACTTATCCAACAAAACATTATCTTGTTGTTAAACAATATAGCCAAGTGGGTAGTTTGTGGTTTCATGATGAAGGGAAAATATACATGCTGCAGCAGCTTTTGGTTAGTGATTAAACATGGGATTGAGGTATCCAAAGAAGTAATAATGTTTAGGATATAATGTGATAGCCCTGAGGAATGTGTCATTTCACTAAGTTTGGACATTTCAAGCTTCAAGCTTTTTTCCGACAAAGAAAAGAAAAAAAGGCATGTCATGCTTTAAGTTCGTCTCTTGTAGTTGGACTGATTTGCTGAACTTTTCTTTTCCTCCATTTTCCGCAGATTCTACTTGATTTTGTTTCAGTATTCAACATGGTTTCTTCTCTCTCCCAAAAACAGCAATCCATCAAGATAGTTCAAGGAGGACTTGAGGTCATCCCTTCTTTTATTTGGAAATTTATTCTGGTATCAAATTATTTTTAGATCTATGTTTTTTACCGTCATCTTTGTGCACAATTGATGCAGGTGTTTAGGGAGTTTTACCCTATAAATGAGGAAATTATCATTCTTGAGTGTGTGTGGATATCAGATAAGTTTGAATTGATTGAGAGGACAGATAAGACTGAGATTGGAAGTCACAATGGAGCTCTTTCTTTAGGGGCATCATCTGTGCTGTATCAAAGCACCGAGTCTATCCTTGGGGGTGAGGATACTCGTGGATTTTTTTTTCTTCTTCCTTTCTCTCTCTTGAACAGTTCCATTCATCTGGTCCCTGGGGACCAGGGAGTTTCTTGGTCAGCTGTGGCTGGATTAATCCCAGTGATGGAGAACAGCATACTGTACTTTATGCTTCCTTTGCTTGTCTTAATTCTTTCCTCCATTTGCTCTGTTAACTGTTCTAATGTGACATGATCGACTTTGCTGCTTTATATGTTTGTTGCTGTATGATACT
The DNA here is from genome assembly GCA_028566515.2 of Pyracantha coccinea. Taxonomy (NCBI): domain Eukaryota; kingdom Viridiplantae; phylum Streptophyta; class Magnoliopsida; order Rosales; family Rosaceae; genus Pyracantha; species Pyracantha coccinea. The sequence goes on along the minus strand of JAOTRO020000012.1, from coordinate 573,114 downwards.
GTTTCTGCCACATGGATAAAGACACTCAGTGGCTTGGCTAATTATTTTCTGTCATCGGCATGAGCATTTTTTAAACAATGAAGTCATTGGGGATCAGGATATGCTATTCTTCCTTACTCGTACTGATTGGAAGCAAAAGATTATCAAGTTTTTTCTATTTGTAACTCTCATGTGTATATGTTATTTTTGAGTTGTTTTTTTCTATTTGTGGCTCTCATGTGTATATGTTATTTTTGAGTTATTCTTTGACTTTACAATGTCTTTAGCCACTGGTAGGTTAGAGGTTCTGCACATTTGAAAGGATAGCTTGTTCACTGTGCTTGTATCTTTAGATGTATCCTATCAATAAAATCTGTGTTCTCATAAAAAGTGAAAAATGCCTTTCGGACTTCTATGTTTCTGCACAAAAACTTAATAAGTTGTGCTTATGCATCTGTCTTTGAGCGATAGGAATACATCATATGTTTCGGAACATATCGTCCAGTATGATGTAATTCTAGTTGTACGGGTAACTAATTTTCTCCTAAGGTTCATTCAGGTTCAACCGTTTAAGTGTTTGAAAAGTCTACATGAAGTCCTAGAGAACTTGGTTGAACTGAGTTTTACAATTATCTACTTGGTTTATATCCAAGGATAAAAGTCGTTCATAGTAGCTTTGTCTAAGTTTTGTTTTCTCCTCGTCGAGAAGTTTGTTCTTCGTTTAAACGTTGGTTTCCTGTAGTTTAATGTGATTATGGAAATACAATTTACTTGTTGAGTCTTCTTAAACTTTGGTTTGTGCCAGATGATGAAACTATACGCGAAACAGCAGATGCAAACCACAGCGCTGAAAAAGGTCCAGTCGAGGTCAAGGAGGATAAGATCAATTTGATGTCAGGTCTGTCCAATGACGGTGATAACAGGCAGCTGGTTGAGCGTTGCGAAGATGGTTCAACCGTTGGAGAGACTCCGAGCATGAAGTTTTCTGAAGAAGGTTGTTTGCTAACAGGCACGAGCTCGTCTTCAAGTTCCGCTGCATCAAAACTGAAGTCTGGACCGGTTAAAGTGGCATTTATACAACTCAAAACACCTTCACAGTCGACTACAACTGAAATCACTTCTAAAGAAACTGACATCAATAGCAATACCGAGGAAGATACATCATTCAGTTTGCTTTCTAGTGGAAATGTAGAGAGTAGTCTCATAGATCATGAGAATATTGCTTCCTTTTAGTTTTAGATTATTCTTGATGGGAATAGGATACTCTTCGGATCCTCTTTGTGGGGATTCGGATGATCAATTAATCATGTTCGTTCATTGTATGAATTAAATAGAATTATTAAGAACCTATTCTAGCAGGAGAATCCTCTCCAGATCCTCTTTGTGAGGATCCTGGGGATCCTCAAATCGTGATTGTTCATCTTATATCGTGTGGTTAGTTTTCGACAGGTATTATTTATATTTAATTTTAAATAAAAGTATTTAAAATGATTTTTGGCCGTACGATGTGTAATGAACGAACACGATTTGAGGATCCGGAGAGGATCCTACCACCCTATTCTATTAGGTTTACAATGCAACATGGTCATTTTATCTCCTCTTTGTCCCAATTATATTGTCGTACGTCTTTTAAAAGGGTTTCTCTTTCGACATTTTCCTTTGTGTCTATGGGTACGTAAGACATTCATGGTGTTTTTTTTTTAATTTACCAAAGGATAGAGTATCTACATTAATCTACGGAGAGAGGGTGTCGAAAACAGGATCTCATGTGCAAAAATAAATATTCTTAACCAATTGAGATACAAGGCACTTAGAAAATGTGTTAAATATTCTTAACCAGTTGGACAATTAGAAAATGTGTTAAATATGATTCACTGAAATCCGAGTTTTCTTTTCTTTTCCTTTATATAGCCAACAAAATTGAAGAAAAATGCAGAGGACTTTGGTCATGTGGAAGTCTTGAATAGTTGCAGGGCCTTCTCATCCACACATTGTGCCCAAAGCCGATATTTTCCTTTCTTTCAGTGGCTCCACTTTATTTAACAATTAAAATCCAATCATATCCACGTTAGCTTGTTTTTTGTCGAAGCAAGGACAATAATGCGAGCGACTTTGAATCCATCTGTTAGTACTCTATATTTTACTCCCAACTCCCAACTCCCAACTCCCAACTACATGGTGAATTTGAACTTACCCGTTAAGTCAAACGAACTTAATTAAAAAATTTAATTGTTGCACTGATCGGACGCTATTATAAGTTCATCACTTTTTTTTTAGATTAGTACTACAGCACTCGGATATTGTAAAATCATTACAACGGCCAATTTTCATTTAACTTTGTAAATTTCTTTTTTATGAACAAATGCAGTACATATTGTGTTCAGTTTCTATAAAAGGATGAGACTTGCATGATAAGGTCTTGGTTGAGGTTTGTTTTGGATTATTTGGGGCCTAACGGTTTCACTCAAGACATCAAGACGGTGACGTTTAGATGGGATTATTGGAGGGAGGAGAGAGATTTTACTAGTGGAAAACTCTGAAGCTTTTGAGAGGAAAAGCATAGAAATGGTACTTGTGCTCCAATGCTCTCTTCTTCCTCCTTCTACTTCTCCAAATGTCTCTACCTGCAGGTACATAAATCTCACTCACTTCCACTTCCCAGTCTATCATCTTATTATTATGAGGCATTTTTTTTGCTTTTTTTGCTTACATTTTCTCATTTGTTTTGTATTTTGCTCATAATCTTGCTGTAACTACTCATAAATGGTTTGTTTTGCAAGTGGTGGATTGCCCTGAGGTTAGGGCCTTCCACTGCGTCCCGGTTCAAACCACCCTACTCCTCCTCCTGTTAGAGTAGAAATATCACTTGTAATAATAAATAAATAAAAAGATGGTTTGGTTTTCTTGGATTTTTGTGTTCCTATTTGTTGTGCTCAAAATGCATTGGAAGTGTAATTGCAAATGCATATATGCCTCTATGTTCTTGGATTTCATGAGAAATTATACGAATTGTATAGTGGTTTTAAATTTAACCACGTTTTGCAAGCTAGTGGTGTTGTTTTTCGTTTGGTCTTTGCTGGATGCAAGGAGTGACATTTTTGTTCTCCTGCTTTACAGGGGAGTGCCTGGTAAAATCATGATGAATTGCTGTTGGGAGCAATCGACCAGCGGCAAGCAACTGACCAGGCATGTTTTATCAGGCTTTGCAGCAACATTAGTGTTTATCTCACAAATAAACCAGGTTAGCAGATTTAATCTTTTGTATTGTTATAGGATGCTGGAAGAACACAGGTCTTGGACCAGTCACTTCCTTGCTCGGCATTGTCTATGCTACCGGACAGAAGTTAAACCCCTTTAGATCAACATTTGTTCGAGTTCTTTCCTATATTAGGATTGTCGGAGCATTTCTGGCTGAGATGTTTGAGCTTGGTGTTCTTGATGTTGTATTTGAGACCTCGTAGAACACAAAGTTTTCAGTTTCACTTCCTTTGGTGCTTCACTCTGTATAACCGATTTAAATAAGTTAGGATTTCAAATAGAATGAGCCAGACTTTGTATGTGCTTGAAAGTTTAATAGGAAATTTAGTCTAAAACTAGGTTGCGTTGTAAACGAAAAAGATTTAGGTATTCTTGTGTTATTGCAGGAGGTAGAGGATACATGATGCCTTTTACTGCTTTTGGGCAGGCGGTTGCATCAGATGTTTCCCATCAAAGAAATATATATGAGTCTGCAAATACTACTGAGGAGACAGTTACTCTTCCGCTTGATAAGGGATCCGATGAAGGAGATGAGAGGCTAATGATGATAAGAGGCATGACAGCAAATAACTTTGACCCTGTTAGATATTCTGGAAGGTGGTTTGAAGTTGCTTCGCTTAAACGTGGATTTGCTGGGCAAGGTCAGGAAGACTGCCACTGCACCCAGGTAAACACAAAGGGTACGTGTAGTTGTAAAAAACTGCGACGTTTAGTTTGACTCTTGGTTCAGGAAATAGTGTAGATTTGAGAGGAAAATATATTCTCCCCTTTCTGTTGTATTGGACAAGAGTGCAGATCTGAACTGTTGAACCTACTTACTCATCAATCGTTGTTGAGCTACCTAGTTGTTTATCAATAGCCCTTCCAAGTAGCAGGTGGTCGAAATCATCCTGAAAGCAAGATCAGCTTTCTTGTGATGATTTGCTTCTCATTGCTTATAGATAACAGGCTCTTTCTGTCACATGTGCACCACCTATTTTCTGACTGCAAGACCATATATCACCTTATTAAATTGCAGGGTGTGTATACATTTGATTTGGCGAAACGGGCCATCCAGGTTGATACCTTCTGTGTTCACGGAAGCCCTGATGGATATATCACTGGAGTACAGGGAAATGTTCAATGCCTTTCGGACGAAGATTTGGAGAAAAAAGAAACAGATCTAGAAAAGCAGGAGATGATCAAAGAGAAGTGTTTCCTCCGTTTTCCATCATTGCCATTTATCCCTAAGCTGCCATATGATGTGATTGCAACTGATTATGACAATTACGCTCTTGTTTCGGGAGCGAAGGACACTGGTTTTATACAGGTACTTCCTCATAAACTTATACTCTTGTTTGACGTTGCACGAGTTTTTACTCGCATCTCTGCAATTTGAGGACGCATAATATTACGTGGGAATCGTTCTGTGGCATTAATATTACAGATTTACTCGAGAACGCCTAATCCCGGTCCTGAGTTTATAGAGAAGTACAAATCTTACTTGGCCAACTTCGGATACAACCCAAGCAAAATCACGGACACACCACAAGACTGTGAGCAAATGACGGACACGCGGTTATCTGCAATGATGTCAATGCCCGGGATGCAACAGGCCTTAACAAATGAATTTCCTGATCTCGAACTGAAGAAATCTGTTCAATTTGACCCCTTTACCAGCGTATTCGACACTCTGAAGAAGCTTGTTCAGCTCTATTTTAAATAGTCCTGAGCTGGTTAGTTTTTGCTCTTCTTGTTGGTTATGTTCTTACTAATCTGTCAAAAGAGAGATTAAGTTGATGTGCACGTTTTGTTACTTTGTTGTAAATCTACATGAACTATTGTTGGAAAACAATTAGAAACAAAAATAACAAAAATAACAAAAATACAGAACTTGAAATACTTGTATCTTATTACTAAAAAATATTTGCAATACAGAATGAAATTACACAACAAATACAGAAATAAAATGATACTAACTTGAATGAATCAAAGGTAGAGGCTAGCGCAAAAGTTATGTCATTCGAACAGTATTTCCGTCCCACTTTTGTGCTTGTGGTTCTATAACGTCTGCTCGACTAGGATACAACCACCTAATTCTACAACCCGCACTGGATTATAGAATTCTAGCGAATTGCTTTGTGTGTTTACTCTCTATAAAGTTTGTATGGAAGAGAAGGAGGAAGCAAAAGATGATCTACGATGGAAATGAGACTCAAGTTATATAGGCTCTTTCATACCTCTTCAAATACATTTTGGTTGAATCTGAAACTACACAAAGAGTTGTGTCTATTAATCAAAACGTTTTTAATTAATTTTAATTAAAAACTTAATTCGAATTTAAAATTAATGATCTGATTAATTTTAATTCTTAGGCCCCAAGGCCCAAGACCCTTGTTTTGATTAATTAATATTAATTAATATTATGGTATAATCATTAAGCCTAATCCACACAATTAATGGCCCAAGCCTCAATCCCCATTCTAAATGGTCTAACACCTAATCACTAATAAAGGAGACTAACTTAACATAAAGGACCTCAAGTTCCCTTGAGTTCCCCAATGTGGGACTTAAAGAAGCTCAAAACTCCAACAACTATGACTATGATTATTCGTTTATGCCATTCATGATTCTTCTTTGTGATCTTAATGCCTCCCATAAACCTGTCATTGTGCATATTGGAAACAGTATGGGGAATTCTATTATTTCTAATGTTTTTAGTCACTTGGTACTGCGGTCTAGATAAATTCTTCTTTACTTGTAACCGAAAGATCTAATGCTCGAATCTTGTAAATGCTGAATTCGAAAATAATTTATTCCCCACCCTTTAGTGTAGGGTATATTCCGTTGATCCAAAAACTGTTATTTTCGTGTAAGGTTAACGGACCGTGCGATAAATTGTCAGGTCAATCCTCGATTGAGACATGTGTACGCTCAATCAGATATTATCATATTTATAGATGCATCTAAATGTACAATAAAGAATACGGAAATGATGAACACACATCATTTTTAGTTTCTCACACACATTGCTTAATCCTGACTGTTGTTTCCGTTTGAGTTATAATCCCAATTAGAAGGTTTCTCTCTTGCACGTGGCTTACATGTGCATGGGTTGAAACTCCCTAGTGTATATAAGAAAACTAATAAAAAATCCAAAAAACTTATCTTTTAATGAAAAATTATTTTTAAAGGTATAATGAATAGTACTAGTTAAAGGTAAAAATGTGGTTTTTCGTTAAAAATGAACAATATCGGAAGTGTTTTGTTAAAACTCCCTTAGTATATGATTAAATCTAGGCGTTTTATTTTTTAAATGAAAATAAATAGTCGAGATTTGATCAAATATGATGATGTGCAATCCATCCTCATATTTAATTAAATCTCAACCTTTTACATTTTTTTAAATATTTTTTATATATATAAAAATTAATGATCGAGATTTGATCAAATATGCTGATACGCAACCCACTAGCTATTTAATTGAATCTCAGTCTTCTATTTTCTTAAATAAAAATGACTGGTTTAGATTTGATCAATATGTACCATATTTAATTAAATCTCAACCTTCTATTTTTTTAAAATAAAAATAAATGGCCGAGATTTGATCAAATATGCTGATGCATAACCCATGCACATATTTAATTAAATCTCATCGTTCTATTTTTTTAAATGAACATGAACGGCCGAGATTTGATTAAAGGGTGACAATATTCACACTCATTTTTAGTTCTTTCACACATCTCTCAACTTCCGGTTATCGGATCGAATAAATTGAAGAAAATCAATGAACACAAATGAATAAAAGTATAAGAAAAGTAAAACAGCTGTGTGAATAACACTACTCTTGATCTGTTGAAGCAATCCATCCAGATGGAAGCCCCGCCAAGGAGAGACACTCTCCCACTTAGGGTGGGAATTTTGCCCAATCCTAATTGGTACTCAGTGGGTTAACAAGTCCAATTCTTGTGTTGTGTGATGGTCCAAATTCCAAAAACCATTGCCTTACCAGTTGGTCGTGATTATGCTGCAAAGAGTGATTATTTTGATCTGAAAATGTCATTTTTCAACTCGTACTGTATTTTAAGGTGATTTAAGATAACAGGCTTTTTACAAACGATTTTCTTGATCTGGAATTTGAAGCTTGGTGTCACACCTTTGCTAGATTATTAGGTAAATTACACAACAACTTCAACCATGGATCGCACCACAATCTTCTATCTCATGTTTTAAGCATTACAATATTAAGTCGAACGTATGAATTTGCTGCAATGTTAGACATCCGTTAATTAATCCGTCAAATTGACTGTTAAATGATAACGTGACAAATGCAGTATCAATATTATTTTTTTTCTTGTTCATTTCACGTGAAAGCCACGTAGATAAAAAATAAAATAAAGCAATTTAAAAATAAAAATTTGTATGCCATTAAAATTAAATAAAAAGTGAGTGGGACCCACC
>JAOTRO020000012.1:552783-565337 GCA_028566515.2 Pyracantha coccinea | reverse complement strand
GATATGTTACATGTTGTGGATGGAGGAATCATGTTGAAAACGTAGTGATTTATATGATGGATGGAATGGAAACCTTGAATGTCATGTGGGTTAGTTATGTAGCCTTGAACCTAGTAATTTCATGCTTGTTAAGTTCTAATAATTGATTGAGGAATGCTATGTTTTTCGATTTGAACGTACTGTGATAAACGTCGAAGTGTAATGAATGGTGAACTACGAATGGCTTGATCCTTATTGAGGATACGTAAGCAGTCTAAAAAGAAGGTTAGATGCCGCCATAAAGTATACAAAAATCACTATTCAATTTGAGGCTTGAGCATGCTTGGTACATATTTCGAAGGCGGGGTATGTTAGATATACGGATACTTGGTGACGTCACGTATCGATCGTGGACGTATGTCAGGATCGGGGCGTGACATTTGCAGCATAACTTTTTTGCAAGCTTACCAGACTTATCAAGAAGAATTCCAAGTGGTTTTGAGGATTGCGCAGTATCTTTAGTAAAGAATTAGTAAAAGTAGAATTGCAGGTTCCAAGCTTGGTGATTGTAAGGCTAGTTTATGTGAATTGTTTGAAGCGGCAACCATTATTCGAAGGAAACGGTCTGAATGATACTTCCTCTAATATAGATCTCGAATCTTGTATTTCTCAATCAGTAGAGCGACGATTGTCATTAGTCACGAAAGAATTGTTTCACGACATGTGTCCGCCTTTATGCACCTTTCGACTACTTCACTCCAGGACCTTACTGTTCGGGTGTACGTGGATGTCGAAGCACTTCTAGCAACTCTGATTGGTGCGTTTTGGAATAATACGGCTGCCCAATCGAGGCGTGAATCGAACAATCTTGGCACATTGTCACATTGAGGAGCAAAATGGTAATTGTAGCACCCTCGGGAACTTCTCATTTGCTTACCAAGACAACGATGAGTTATCGGCATTATAGGCTGCAGACTGTAATATCGATAGCTAAATTATTGGGTTCACTAAGCAAGTGGGCAAATTTGCCCGTCTACAGCAGGAGTTATTAGTTAGTTATGATTAGGACTCGACTCAAGACACACATTCATTCTCGTGACATGACTACTGTTTGGGCAAGGTCCATTTTCATTTTCGGTTTTGATTTTCAGTGCAAATATTTTTAAGCTATATTATTTTAGTTATTTATGTATTTTTACTATTTCAAAAATTGGGTGAGTTATTTTCAGTTTTGATTTTAAACTCAATACAAGTATTTGAATTGTACGTTTATATATATATATATATATATATATTAACGTTACCATATTAGACGCATATATTTTGGACCTTGTGCTATTACATAATAATACGTATTTTCACTTTCATATTTTTATACACTATACTATTATAGTGAGGAAGGAAGAAGGTATGAGCTTGGAGGCATGAAAGAGAAATTATTGCAATCCAATCGCTACAGAATGACATTCTCTTTTATGCAACCGCTCTAACTCAATTTCTTCCTTGTATATTATACATTTTTTCTCCCTATTTTTGAGCATTTTACTTATAGCAAGTTATTTTAAATTTTAGGGACGAAATTTTCGTAAGGGGATAGATTGTAACGATCTGTGCCCAATTATTACAGTTTTTATAATTTTAATGTGTGAATTTACAAAATTGCCTTTCGAGGTAAAAAAATGTTGACTTTTGTTGACCACTGTGTTTTGTCACGTGCCCATTTCCTTGGCGTATCCTTGTAGCACTTGTCGCCACGAACGTGTGGGCGCAAACAGAACGTAATTTGGAGTTATAACGAAAGAGTAACAAACGAACGAAGTGGAGGGCAAAATGGTCATTTGACCATAAATCTGGAAGGCTCCAGATCTTGCTGGAGCAGTGAGATGGTGCCACGTGTGGGGCTGTAATGGAAAGAATATGAGAGTAAGGAGTGGGGAGATTGCCCAATTAGGAAGAAGGGGATGAAAGACTGACCAATAAAAAGAGAGAGTAAAGAGGGGAAATGAGGGATGAGAGAATGAGGGAATCCGGACCTCCCTTCGACCTGCTACCTTACCCGATTCCTACGAACACCCCGTACATTTCACGGCGTTTCTCCAGTAAATCACGGGGAACCACCACCACTAATCAACTCAGCGTTGTCCCAGCTTCCATTCCTACCTAAAGGTGACGGTTGTGGGTCACGATTTCACAACGAAAGAATGTCGTCTTCTCCGGCACCCATGGCGGTGATCTGCCATTTCTGAAGCCAACTTTGACGATCACCATTACCAATAGATTTTTCTCAACCTCAGAAGTAAGGCCCAAGCATTGGATGAAGCGTCGGAGTTCGTTTTGGTGATGAATTGAGATCACCCATTTCTATGGTTTCAACGGATCGAGGGTGAAGTGAGGTGTTTCCCGGCTGAATTGGACTTAGGCCCAGTTATGAAAGTTGTTCCTCTCATTGAGATCTTCGCTCTTGTAAAATTAAGGAATTTTTAAAGTTGAATTTTTCCACAAGTAAGGACTGCCGGCCACTGTGTGGCCTTCCGGGTTTCCGCCTCGTGGTGGCTTGTGCAGTGGTGCGTTGGGGGAAACCTAGGTCTCTCCTTAGGTTTTTTGACATGCTGAATCTGAATCGGCTGTCCATGTTCTGAAATTTGATCGTTTTAGTAGAGTTTTATTAAATGTCCTCTCTTTGTGTTTAGGTGCGTTAATGGGAAGCGACGCCATCGTCGCTAGTTCAAGCGGCTCTCAGGCAATGAAATACAGGAGTGGACCCTTTCTTAACTTGCATGGTTTTACAAAATATTAAGTTTGCATGCATATCATATTTCATGATTTGAATATGTTTTATATTATGTTTTATGGATTCTATATTCATGTTTTTTGAAGAATTTATGATTTATATAAATTGCTTTTACGAAATATTTAGAATTTATCGAACTACGATTTATGAAAGGTTATGGATTACAAATACGATTTATTTTACGGATTTATGAATATGTGCTATCTTGGTTTTATGAGATGAGACTTTGAGCTTTTGAGCTCCGGATTTGGATATGAGATTTTGAGATATGTTTTCAGTACGTATCTAGCGGGTTATCATACAACATATCCACACAACACGGGTATATAGACATGTATGGCCACGGGTATCTAGAGATGTTTATGTTATACCCCCCCCAGCTTCGTTGTCGAAAGCAATGTTGAACAGCTTCACTAGCCACAGCTGGTGTCAGTGTGTGATGTATATATTTTCTTCTCCGGTGTAACCCGGAGTCGTACAGTTTCACCTTCGAGTGATGGGGCCTACTATGTTTCTTCATTGACATAACCCAGTGTCGTACAGCTTCACCTTTGGTGATGGACAGGTACTGCCTTCGAGTGACTATGACACCCCTAGAGGATGAGATTTATGGATTTGTCTTTGGGTGGCGATAACACATTTATTGAGCACTGTTTTTTACGTACATATTTTATGAGCATTTTCATGGCATGCTCGAGTTTTCAGAAAACCTACTAGTATTACATATATATGTGTTTTCAAAATAGGGGGTTAGTATGTTCATAAATAAAATGGTTTTCCTATTAATAGTATTATTATAAACTTTGGTCCACTCACCTTTTCCGTTTTGCACCCCCTCAAGAGCTAGAGTCGAGGCACACAATCCTGACGTCAGGACACTTATGTTAGGCATCTGGGAGTCCCCTCTGTGTAGGTTCCATTCCTCGGTTCGTACATTTCCATAATAATTCTTTCACATTATTCTTGACTAGTATGCTCTGAACACGATTCTGCACTAGTGTATCTCTTTCTAATTACATATTTTATCTATATGCATGTTTTTAATGGCTTCGTCACCCTTGGGTGTCAGCCAACACATGTCGAACCTAATATTTGAGGATATCGGGGTTGGGGCGTGTCATTCTATTTTGAATTTATATATCTCAATGCAATTATGTATTTTTTTTAATTATAAGCAGACACTTATTTATGCGATATATAATAAATTTATTTAAATCCGTCCGCTAGGCCCTAACCTCGTGTGACTATTATCTAGCGTCTTTTAAACCTTGAATACAACCAAGATTAAACAGAGGTGTGTGATTTCACTTCCCATAATTTATTACTTACAATTGCCTGATTTGGCACAATTGTAATTGGAATGGGTTAAGTTAAAGGGACTCGGGTCAAAATAAAGCCCAATAAAAGCCCACACCAAAAACCCACGCAAACATAAACATAGCCGGTAGTAGCTAGCAAGCCTAGCAAATTCATTTCTGGAAAAAACCAAAGAGAAACCATGAAACTCTCCTTCTCTCTGCCTCCCAAATCCTCCTCCAAGTCAAACCCTAAACGCAACCCCTCCTCCGCCACCGCCAACTTCGACGACGGCACGGGAAACAGCGCAAACGACGCCGCTTCCAAGCACTTCGTCAGCGAATTCGATGCTTCAAAACCCCTATCCGCCGACCCTAAAGCCCGCGTGATCGCCCCAATCCCCAACGAATGGCGGCCCCACAAGAAGATGAAGAACATGGAGCTCCCCATCACCGAGCCCGACGGCCACGAACTCCAGTTCGAGGTCGAGACGCTCTCGGTCAACGACGACCCCGACGCCAAGATTTCGTATGGTCTCAATCTCCGGGAGAAATCGGAATCCGAGAATCAGGAGAGGTTGGGGAACGATGAGGTTCCGAGATCGAGAGGCGTGGAGGATACGCTGCTGCAGAAGTTTAAGGACGATCTGGAGCGGTTATCGGATCATAGGGGGTTGGAGGAGTACGAAGAGATGCCGGTGGAGGGTTACGGTGAGGCGTTGCTTACCGGGTACGGGTGGTACCCGGGTAGAGGAATTGGGAAGAATGCGAAGGAAGATGTGAAAATTGTGGAGTATACTCGGAGTACTGATAGGCACGGGTTAGGGTTTCTTGCAAATTCGAAAGAGAAGGATAGAAAGAATTCGAAAGAGAAGGAGAAGAGGAAAGAAGGCGATGTGGGGAAGGAAGTTAGGATCGTTGCGGGTCGAGACTATGTGGGTTTGAGAGGTAGGATTTTGGAGAAATTGGGTAATGGGAAACTGGTTTTGAAGCTGTTGAGTAAGAGCAAGGGGCAAGATGAAGAGGTAGTAAAAGTGAATGCGGATGAAGTTGCGGAATTGGGTTCGAAAGAAGAAGAGAAGTGCTTGAGGAGATTGAATGAGACAAAAAGGAAAGTTGGTAGTGATAGTAAGCCGAGACGAGAGGAGCCGAGGGGTTATTCGACGTGGCTTGCGAGGAACATTCGGGTCAGGGTTATTAGCAAGGACTTGAAAGGTGGGAAATTGTATTTGAGAAAAGGAGAGGTGATGGATGTTGTTGGACCCTACACCTGTGATATATCTATAGATGGGAGTAGGGAGCTTGTGCAGGGGGTGTCCCAGGATTTTCTTGAGACTGCCCTGCCAAGGCGTGGCGGACCGGTTCTTGTGTTATCTGGGAAGCATAAGGGGGTCTATGGTAGTCTTGTGGAGAAGGATTCCGACAGAGAGACTGGTGTTGTCAAGGATTCTGATACCCATGCCTTGCTCAATGTGGGTCTTGAGCAGATTGCCGAGTTTACTGGTGATCCCAACGACATTGGATATTGATTCATAGGTACTTCGAGTCATAATTTCATTCCTTTTATACTGTGTTTGTAAGCTGAAATTCCTATCAACTAAATTTGATATCTTTGTTTCCCATGCTGTACTGCTTGTACTTATATGAACTTGGGAGTTTATCATTATTTCCGTGCATGAACTTTCCAGAGTTCTGAATTTTATTATTTCATTCAGTTGAATATTTCTTTAGTTTAATAAGCGTTGCCTGTTAAATCTTATTTATGGGAATTCCACTGCCATGCACTCTTCTTAGAGTTTGTTTAATTTTATCATCTTGCACCTATACCATCATAGTCTTCATTGTCCAATATCAAACTCTTTGTGAGTTGTATGATGAGCCTTTGTGTATCCATTACAATGGTGCTATTGGTAGTCTGGTAGTCTGGTACTCTGTGGGTTAAGAAATCTAATTCTTGTGTTGTGTAATGGTCAAAAATTTGAATAGCAGAACCAAAACCCATTGCCTTACTAGTTGGTCGTGATTTTGCTGGAAATAGAAATTGATTATTTTGATCTGAAAATGTCATTTTTCAACAAGTATTTTACGGTGATTTAAGACCATAGAATATCAGTTCGTTATCTAAATTTTTATGACCAGATCTATTACTACTGAGAGTCTGGGAGACTGAGGCCTGACTCTCTAAGTCCATTTGATCCGTGACCCATTTTGGCCCGATCTTCACTATCTTTTAACCTTACCAGTTGCTTAGGCTTCAAAAGGCCTGATGCAGCAGGCTGTCTGTTTGGCATTTGTGATTTTAGTTGTACACATTTCTTCTTAATCAGTTTATATTGTCATGGCGACACATAAAATATGGTAACTTTCAGTTCTGATCCACAACCTAGTTAGATGAACAGAAGATAGAGTATGGATAACGTTATTTGAATCATTGGTGGTCACTAACCGTAAACCCTTGCGCTGTTAGATATTCTGGAATGGGTTTCAACTCTGAAGTTGCTTCACTTAACTGTGGATATTCTGCACAAGGTCACGAACAACAATCACTGCACCTAGGAAAATTGCAAAGGGCAGGGCACTTTGTTGTGAGTTGTGACTTCGGATATTGAAATCATGTTTGAAAATAATTGATATATGGAGAGGAATTGTGTTTAATGGACTATTGGGTCTAAGAATGGACTGAGTTCCTACCCCCATGAACGGAGAGTTAGACTCTATGTAATGCTGGACTTTAATGTAAATTCAAAATATTTAGCATGCTTATCCCTCATTCCTACTTGTCTGGTATAATCCTTCAAGTTGCAAGTGGTCCAAATCATTCTGCAAGCAATATTTGTCTTGTTATGCTTTTCACTTATGATTGCTTATAAAAAACAGGTTCTTTCATTCAGAATCTTAAATTTCTGAGTGCAGTGGTATTTCAACTTATCAAGTTGCAGGTGCATAAACGTTTGGTATGGACACATCATCCATCCAGGTTGATACCTTATGTGTACAAGAGGCCGTACATGAGGCCCTGTAATGGATATGTTTGTGGCATATGGGAAAGGTTGATTCCCTTTCGGAGGAAGATTTAGAAAAAAATGAGACGGAGCTATCAAAGCAGGAGATGATCAAAGAGTAATGTTACCTTTGTTGTCCTAGATTGCCATTTATCACCCATACGCTACATGTTGTGATTGCAACTGATTATGACAATTTGTCCTTTTTCAGAAGCAAAAGATGGAAGTTCCGCACAGGTACTTTGGAAATGGCTTTTAGTTTATATGCAAAACTATGTAAAGTATTCATGTTTATTTGTGAGAAGAAGAATATGCTAGTCACTTCTATTTGGACCTATGCTTTCAATTACAAAGACTAGTCTCGCCTGATGTTTTACGTGGAACTTTTGGGTATAAAGATTTTGATTGATGATGAGCCAACTACTTCAACCAATTCCACATGCATAAGTGAAGTCTGTTTAAGAATCTCAGGAGTAAGTGTTTTGAGGATTGCCAGATGTAGGTTGAGTCAGATTATGGTGTCTTTAACTACGACATTGATAGGCTTTCTAGGCCTTTACACTCACTTTCCATAAACATGCTCACATAACTTTCGTAGTTAACACACACAGCTGGATTTCTTTTGGTGTGCATACTCTGTTGTTTTACTACTTCCCCATTGTCACAATATAGACTTGTTTATGCTCTGATTCTCTAAATCCTACGAGACGCTTTGACGGTTGACAATTACTTGTCTCTCCAGTTTGGGTATAACTGCAATTACTAAATCGTTTTTTTTTTTTTTTTTGCTATTAATGTGTCAGATTTACTCGAGAACGCACAGTTGTGGTAATGAATTCATAGGGAAGTTCTAGTTCGGAATGGAACAGGCATTTTACTAATGATTTTCTTGATCTGGAATTGAAAGCTTGGTGGTTTATTTGATACAGTGAAGAAGCCCGTAATTAGTTCAGAAAGAAGTTAGTTTGTGCGGTTAACCCCACCTTATGTTTATTGCTGGAGCATCGCACACACGACCACGATGCCGATGCAGGCTTCATGTTATGGACAGACTGAATTATGAACTCGGTGATAGTTCTAATTTCACACCAAGTAAGCCTAAAATGAAGCATAAAACTTTTTGCAAGATGTAATTTTCCCCATTAACTTTATGTAGTAAGACTTAAACTTGCATTCTTTTAATTTAGAGGAATGGTAAGCGGCACTTTCAAAAGTGAGACTCTCCATGAATAACACACGTGGGGTCGTCAGTAAAATGTATATTGTAGCCCATCAGATCAAGCTCTCTAAACTGTCATTGTTGAGCTCCTTGGAGGGGTTTTTTTTTTTTTTTTTGGGTTAAACGAACAATATTATCTGTCATTGGCATGAGATTCACAAATCAATGAAAAGAAAAAATTATTTCTCACATTAAGAGGAAGGCTGGTCTTAGCCTCACAATGGACTAGCAATAATGTGGTTCAAATTTGCCTTTGACGAGATTCGAACCTAAGACCTTTGACTTGCAAGTGAAAAGAAATGTCATTAGACCGTAATACTAAGTGGCTTCTTTGAGTTAGTAACTTCATCCATGTCATCTGATTATCCTCCTTGTGTTAAAAATTACTTAATCCATAGTCACAAAGCCTCTTTTTTAGTACATCGATATAATTTACAATAAGGGGTGGATGATAAATTGGTTGTAATTCGTTATTCTCGAGATTCGAATCTAGAACCTTTCACTTTCAAGTGAAGTAGAATAGTATTAGACCATAGTAGGAAGTCAAAAATTCAATTTTACTCGTATGTTAATATTTTAGTCTAATTAATAATCCCTAATAAAAAAATTTAAAAAAAATCCCTTCGTTGTTCAAAGTAGATAGATATCTTGGGGCCTCAAGATCCGCAATGACCAGAAACAAATAAATCAAAGGATAAATTGACAAAGCCTCTGGCCATTGATGCAGTAAATCATCAACTGAAAATATTACACAATGAGAAACTCAAACCAAAGAAGGAAAAAGGAGCCAATGATATTATCCAAATCATGCTTTTTGAACTGAAAAACCTAGAATAAGGTTTTTGATTTCGTCACTCGCAGCCCTGTCAAGGGCTGTTCGGCCATCGGCGTCTTTGACATAGTAACTTGCACCGGCTCTCAAAAGTTCTTCGATTTTCGGCTGGTCACCTTCGGAGGCAGCCATCAACAACAAAATGTCTACTGGGTGGATGTTTTGGCTTAAAAGAGCGTTCATCTTATCATATGTACCTTCCACAGCAAGCATTCCCATGTAGTTGAAATACTGTCATCAAAAGGCATAACCATGAGTTCTCCATTGCGGTCGTATTTGAAAAGTTTCGCTGTATGCAACAAAACTCATGTTTCGGTTGCACAAGTAATCGCTGAACAAAACTCTTCCTTCTGAGATATGTGCCCATAGTCCAATATTCTAATGGATATGGTGTTAGGTTTCTCGCCATGCATCCGGGTTCAAAACTCTCCCCTCCCCTCCTTAATAATAGTAAGATTTGCAATAGAAAAAAAGAAAAAGAAAAAACGTAGTAAGATATTTGCTTTTGATGAATAAATTTCTCAATCTCATAACCCTCATTGCTCTAGCTCTCTCCTCTGTACTCTTTACACCATAAGACAGTATTATAAAAGAAAACCTTGTTTCAAACTCAATTTAGGCTTGCAAGTAGTCGATTGTCTTGGTGGATATAACCTCTTAAACCTATTGCGTCTCGAGTTCGAAGCTTGCCCTTCTACTCTTAGCCTAGCTTAGAGTACTAATACTGATACAAAATCTTTCCACCTCATACATTACATATCCAAATTATGTTTATATAATTAATTAACCAGTCAAGAAACATCATCATATCTGTTCAACAGAAAATTAAAATTGTTCGAGAGAGAAAGAGAGGAGAGAGAAAGTAAAAGAACCTGTTCAACGTCATCTTTATCATAATCATCACGGGATTGGCTTCCATAAATGCCAGCATCTTCAGCACCCACACCATTTTTACCAAATTTGAACCAGCACTTGGCTCTCGAGCCGTTGGAGGCTCCGATACCAGCGGGTCGGACCCACCCTAGCCTATTCCGGGTACCCAGAAACCAGGTCCTGAATTTGGTTGAGGAATTGAAGGACTTGTCGGCGAAGCATAAGTGGGTAGCAGCGCTAGTAAATGGAATTGAAGCCATTGCTGAGTTTCTCTGGATGTTCTCAGTCGGATCACTTCACTCCCTTCTATCCACTCATGTCTAAAAGTGGGGAACAGTACGTGCGCCTACATCTTTCACGGTTACCGTGGAGCAACGATCGTGTCCGTTCGTTTGGATCACTAATAGCCAATCTGTCCAGAATTTGTTGACTTTGGTGGCCCCGACCGTTCTTGGCATGCTAAGGATTTCGTGATCATGATCGTTCATCGTATATCGTACGGTCAGTTTTCGTTAGGTACTGTATATATTTAATTTTAAATTTTAAATTTTAAAATGATTTCCGTACGATGTTCGATAAACGATCACGATCACGAGATCTGTAAGGAAAAGATCCTGCGAGGATCCTTTTCCGCCCTGACCAAATTACAAAATTTATCTTTGTAGTTTGTGCCTTTTATTTGTATTACAATCTCGTATTAAAACTTTTAAGAGTAAGTTCACTCGTTTTAAGGGAGTAAAGGCCCAGGAGGATCCTCTCATGATCCTCTCTATAAGGATTTTGGAGATCCTTAAATCGTGTATATTTATCGTATATCGTGCGGCTAGTTTTTATCAGATACTATTCATATTTAATTTAAAATAAAAGTATTTAAAATGATTTATGGCCGCACGATGTATAATGAACGAATACGATTTAAGGATCCTTAGGATCCTCACAAAGAGGATCTGGAGAGGATCCTCATTCAGCAAAGGCAAGGGCAAGACACCTTTACTATTCACTCTAAATAATAGTTGCATTTGTACAACTCTACCCGTTTGGGAAGGGAATGGTAAGAACAAATGCGATTACTATTCACAATTATTTTTTTGGAACTTTAATGAAAAACTTCCAGTATTGTTCACTTTAACGAAAAACCACAATTTTTTTATTAAAAAGTCAATCCTGATACTATTCATTTTACTCTTTATTTGGTCCTTATCATTAAAACTCAAAGTTTTCAAGCTTTTTTCATTAGTTTTTTTTTTTAAGAAAATAAATGTGAACTTTCTTTTTCTTTATTTATTTATTTATATAAATAAAACGATTGTCTTATTCCAATAAATAAGTTCAAATGCAAGGCAAAAACATAACATTACAACAAGCATTATTAATTAAACCTAGGTGATAAAATCAGTGTGGCTCAGTCCATCTCCCCTTGGAGTGTAAGGAACTTCCTCATTTTTTTTGCAAAAAACCTTCTTCTCATGATGCAATTTTTTTTCACTTTTCAAAAATGTTTTGAATTAGGAGACATATCTTTGAGGCATTGGGACATGATATCCTTATCCTTCTTCTCGTGCCTTTAATGCCTATTTAGCTCCCTTTCTCTCGCCTTTACTTGATCTCTAGCCTTCTCAGTTAACCACTTTGCCTTCTCACTTATTGTTTGTGGTAACAAAAGGATTCGGATAGTAGAAAACAAATATAGGAGGTTGTAGTAAAAATAAATATTGAGTTGTGGTGTGGGAAATGAAGAATATGATTGAGTATTTATAGAATTTTTTTTAGTAATTTTTTTAGATTTTTTTACTATTGGATTAATCCTAGCTGTTGATTTCCATTTTTTTTTTAAATTAGATGCGCCAATTTGTGCCATGTGGCACAACATATGATTTTTCAATTTTTTTTTTACCATTGGAAATCTAATAGTCTAGATCAACGGACCGTTGGAAATCCAACAACTGAAGCATGCGAAAAAACAAGTTGTTTGGCTCTGGGCTGCGCACGTTGAGGGATCCCACTCCGTTGCCACACTAACGTCACCACTACCAGCGGCCTTAAGGCTTGACAATTCTTGGGCAGGCGCATTTCTCATAAGATTTTTTTTTTAAATATAAAAAATTTAAATTGAACAATAAATTTTTGTAGTGCCAATAACAATTCTCAAATATTGAGTAATGAGAAGAACCGAAGGGTTGTGTCTCCTTTTTGAAGCTCTCTTAAGTAATAATGTTGTATTTTGTTAGTAGCTTTTGGTTTGATGTCTTATAATGGTATAAGGGGTAGGGAAAAAAAGAGGGTCAAGGGTAAACTTTACTTGCAAGGATACTCTATATTGAAGAGTTGAAAATAGTTCAGATCATTAAAATAAAATACAAAGCCAGTCATGCAAAGTATTCATTGGATTAAATAGCTTGTCACACACCCCTTTTTGATTTTTGACCATCAGATTAAACAAATCAAACGGAAACAACAGCATAATTAAACATGGGCGTGTTCATCATTTCCCATCCATCAAATAAGGTTATTTGACAAGTTCCTCAACCACTCCACATTCATGGGATTCCTAACATGAATTGCC
>JAOTRO020000012.1:527173-537726 GCA_028566515.2 Pyracantha coccinea | reverse complement strand
GATTGACCAACTTTCAAATGAGACAGCAACTGAGGTCTTGCATGCTGTTGGGCAATTTTTACCAGAGCCAAACTTGTTTGATATCTGTTTGGCTTGGATTCAGCAGGTATTTTCCTTCATAACGGATGTGCGAGTTCACTATTTTTAAGGATGTGTTTCATTAGTTTCCTTCTTAATGGTTAGACTTCATATTAAGTGTTTCATGTCCGTAATAAGTTTTTTGGTTGAGTCTATTTTCTCTGATAATTTTCAAATAGTAATGGGAAGCATACACGTTCTCTGCGTTTCTCTGCTTCATAGAATTCGATAGTATTGAAAATGTCCGTCTTTTCAATTTTATTGATTTTGGTGTCTGGTCATGGAGATGCCTCAGTTTGACCATTTAGTCCCCTTTTTTCCGTTTCGCAGTTGGTTGAAATAGTGCTCGAAAATGGATCTGATGTTTTCGGTCTTCCCACTGACGTAAAGAAAGAACTCGTTTTGAATCTGCATGAAGCTTCTGTAACAATGGATCTGCCCGAGGACTGGGAAGGTGCAACGCCGGATCAACTTTTGGTGCAGTTGGCATCATCCTGGGGAATCAATCCTCAGCAGCATGACAAATAGTTTCTAGTTGTATGTATTGCCAACTTGTATTGAATTCGAGCTTGCGTGTTGAGTGGAGTGAATGATTTTGAAGTCCTACGGTTCGCATGAGTTGAATTTAATTGCCAGTTGACAGATATAAGTTTCCAGCGTCTGTGTCTGCGCAGCTTAAGGTAGAAATTGTGGCCGATTGGTTTCTTATTCAAGTTGGAAATACACAAACTCTGTGATACCCGAGATCATAACCTACTGTCGGTTGTCAACTACGTTTGGGTGATTTTTAACCGTTAATGCATGTGAGACTCACAAAAGATCATATTTCATGAACAGAGTAAGCAACTTGGAAAATCCTTGCAACGGTAACAAAGTCCAGAGATTCTTACAGTGCCCCAACTCCCAAAGTTCCCTTTGGCGGCCATTTCCACAAGAAATTCTTGTGTCCCACCGGGAGGACCGCATTATGCGTACACGCAACCGCGGAAACCCCTTGTATTGGGTTCATGAAAACTCAGTCCCATGGTGGATCCAATTCAAGGAGGTCCCGTTTGGTCATGCGTAGGGGTACAGGTGACGTGATCCATCCAGAAAAGTAAAATTATTATACCAAATGATAAAAAGAAAGGGAGAGGCTGTAGAAGACAGGAGATAATAAGTATTGCATCTTCATGCTCTTGTTCAAAATATACATTTTCAGTTTCACCAAAGAAAGTACAAAGGCATTAGAAGAGTATTAAATTCAACAGGTAGTAGACTATTTCTATATATACAAGGCCTGCTCTTCCATGAGCCTTCTTCCCCAAAGGTCTAAACTTAACATGGTGCACATCAAAGCAGCAGACCGAGAACCCTCTTCTGGTAATCCTTGGCCGAAATGTGACACATCAACTCTTCGATGACCGGAAAATTTCACATCAACGGACTAAAACAACCAATTCCTCGGGCCAAAAAAACCTCTTATGAGTAAAAGCACTTAAAGCAAACACTGCAAATAGCTGCCCCTCCGGATGCATAACAAACCGACTGTCGAGGGTCTCAAACCAAAAGCCCAATTTTGTGATTAGCCACCGCATCTATTTGCCGGCATACCAGTTTTGTGCGCACTTGGCATCAACGGCAAGGTCGACTTTAAGATTATTCTTTCCGTTGAAGGGAAACGACATGCACTCAACAACTAATTTCTTTGCTTCCTCAGCAGACTTTGATGGCCCTTCCAGGATCACTTCATCATGAACCTGCTTTCCAGATAACGGTTATTTCCACAATTCTTGTCAAAGCTACTATTTGTTTTGTTTAACCCTTTGATTAAATATTCAACAACAGTCAACAGGGAGGCACGCAAACTCATTCGTATTCTCAGAGTAATTTAAGGATTGTATAAATGTTGCGCTAGTAAAAGAAACTTGAAACTATTCAATGAGAATGAAAATGCATCAAGGAACATGTGAATCCAAGATTAAATATGAAGATTTGTAACAGAAGAAATTAAGCAAGGAAAACATGATTTAGAAGGAAAAGAAATGGCGACATGCTCTGCTGTCTGATTAACTTAAGAAATGATGCATTTATTTCCACACTATACTGCTTATAACACCCTCCCTCCTCGTAAATTTCTTAAATCTTTTCCATTACACCCACATCTAAATTTATATTATACACTTTTTAAAACCTGGAAAAACAATTTAATGGGTGGCATGACCGACCTCTCAACAAGGGAAGACAAGGAAAAGCTGGGAAAGGGGTGAAGGAGAAAGCAGGGGAAAAGGAAGCCAATAAAATTCTTTTATTCCATAAAGAAAAGGGTAAATAAGAGTAAAATGGATAATATTTAGAGGGATACACAGTGCAAATAAAACTACCCATCAAAACATAATATCTAAATCTTTTAAAACAACCAAATTACATACATTCAAGGAACTGCGCTCACATGGTCAACTAAGATGAAAATTGTTTTTGCACACATTTCTAGGCATTATAAAAAATTACTGAGAAATCAACAAAGACAGAGAGACAGATAATGGGGCTTGAAAGGGCACAAGAAGATAGTACTTCCACTTAATTTCGACTAAGGACATAATGCAAGATCAACATAGGACATTATGGGAGAGAGAACTAAGCAAACACAGAATCTAAAAATACAAATATTATGTGTGTATTTTGTTTTGACCCCCTTCACTCATATTTTTCTCACCTACCAAATCTCAGAGTAATACCATGACATCACACTCCTTTCCACTATTTATTAGAAAACGTATAACAGAAATTTTACCCTCATGAAGCAGATTTTATATATTTTCCGGATGCCTTGAATCTGAGCATTTAGTACTTAAATCTGGGCATTTAGTATTTATAGTGCCGTGTATTCTTTTCTAGATTGATTATGAAATTCATATTTTTGCTCATGCTTTGACAGTCTTGTATCTAGTTTAATATCTAAGGGAATCAGGAGTTAACCTGTAAAAGCAGCCTCCACCCAAGTTCATTCAAACGTGCATTCTTGGATATTTCTAACATAGCACACATGGCAACATCAGCAGCACTGCCCTGTTACAGTCACACAACCAAAATCTCACATCACTACAGAGGGAGAAGAGGAAGAGGGGAAGCGAGGGAACAGGAGGTGAGTGGTGGGGAGAAAAGACAGGAAATGCTCTGGAAAAACCTGCACTGGTGTATTGATAGCAGCCCTTTCAATATGACCTCTTAGAGCACGTTTATCACGAGATACTGCTGGGAACTGGCGAGCCCGTCCAAGTAATGTGTGAACACATCTATTTTCTATAGCTTCTTTTTTACGTTCTTCTTGCCAAATAAGCACTTCTTGTCTTTCTTTGTACCACAGTTTAACTGTGTTTTCTGCTTCCTGAACCGATACCTGGAACGACCATACCATAGCGGATCATTCAAATTGATAAAGAAACAATATAAATATCTTATTACGCTTCAAGCTTAGGGCGTTTACTTGCAAGGAATGGAAATGGAAGGAACGGATTCATTCCCATACCTATACGAAGAAAGTAAACAGGCCATTAGTGTTGCAAGATTACCTTCCAATCCCGGGAAAGCCCAACTGGAGTTTTCCCATATGCAATGGAAAAGTTAAGCATTTTAGCTTTCCTTCTTTCAGAAGCAAAGTTATCCTGAATATGGAATATTATTGTATCAGAAGATAGTGGTCAGAGTAAAATCTATAACAGTAACAGCATGCAACAAACCAGATTAGACTGGCAAAAAAACAACCCCAAATATCAAAATGTTACATGCTAATAGATGGTATCTGTATTAAATTACAAAATCAATGTATCAGCTGTCCAAATTGGAAAATATGCAACATGAAATTAGGCAAGATAAATTCTATAAAATAACAAATCGATTTTAAAGGGTGCCCACTGCATGAGGCTCTCACCAAGGGGGTCTAGGGAGCACAAAATTTAACAAAAAAACTAGAAAACTCAAATATACAAGTTTCGTAGTTGCTAATGAAAAAAGAACAAAAACAAATGTGTTGTATTTTCATACAATGTCTACCCCAAGCCCCATCATTGTAGGAAGCAGTATTTAATTCATTCTAAAACGAAGTTTCATTTTTTAGTTTGTCCAGCTCCGTTCATGGCACAGCAGTTTCATTTTAGGGAGAAGAAAACCCTTCCCGATTAAGACTAAGGCAAAGGCAATAATACTACTGAATTGTGCCTCTTACTTGCTTCTTCCAATGGTATAATACTCTCAACCTCGCCCCAAGCCCTCACCATTTAAACAAGTTTATATCCTTTTGAGACTTTCACCGTCTCAAACAAAACATTGCCAACTTCATGAAATAAAGAGGGAGCAGCAGAAAGAATTATACAGCATTTTCTTATCCAAGGTTAAATTATAATGATCAATGCTCATATTTTTTGCTTCTTTTGGCGAAGAAATCTTTCTTTTTGCTTCCTAAGGTGAAGAAATTTTCTTCCCACAAAACTCATTTTCCAACTATTATCTCAAATAAATCCTCACTACTACACTAGGAAAAAAGATTATACTGTTTTACCTTCAATAATGGAACTGGGGGTTTCTCTTCACCAGGTTGAGGATCCCACTCAAGTAGCACTTCTTCACTCTCAACGGCATCACGAATATGCTGGTACATGTTCATTGCAGTCCTTGAATGAAAATCTCCACCAGCTTTGAAGGCATCCAACATACTTGTACAGTTGGAAAGATGAGCAAGAATCCTGAGTTCGAGCTGTCATACGAACACATCAATTAAATATTTAAAATCATGAATTAAGTAAGCAGATAATACAGACAACACACCTGTCCATAATCAGCAACAATAAGAGAATTCCCGGGTGCAGCTACAAAAGCCTGGCGGATCTTATACCGGTCTTTCTCCAAAGCAGGTTGGTTCTGAGTCAGGAGAACCAAAAAAAAAGGATGAGCATGCATACCTCCCAAGTTTCCACTACAGTTGGAGACACTGGTTACAAGCAAGATATTTAATTGAAAATCATTGATGTTTTATTAAGTGATCAGGACACCAAGGGAAGCTGGTCATCCAGATTTCATCCTCATTGAATGGTGGATGTCTTGGATAATGCATTGATGACATCTTCATTTAAATAGATCACAATAAAAAGTTGACAGAACTAATAATACCTGTAAATTAGGCCTCCTCGCGGACAGACGCCCTGTTTCTGTGTTGATATTTAGAGAACAATGAATTCGCTTATTATTGCCTGATATATTATTGCTCTGTAGTAGAAATAAACCAATATCATTGTAAACATCCACATAAATTTTCAGTTCAAAAACTCAAGAATGAGGAGTTAGCTTGCCAATAGTGGAGGTTTAATAAGCATAAAAAGTATGACATAATGACCGAAATGACCTGCAAAGGAAGGATGAAGTTGGATATCAAGGAATCAATAGAGCAAACTTGGCATAAAGCAGCAATGGCGTGGCAAGCTTCCTTCCCTTTCCCCTTCTCTTTCTCAAATGCTTTAAAAGCTGTTCCATAAGCAGATGTGTCAACCTCAGACATATCCTCTTGTGTTCCCAAATATTCAGCATCCACTGTCTCACAAGCATCTCCAACATCTTCCTGGTCATCATCCACAAAATGAAATTCTGAAGAGACCTTCCCAGATAAAATTTTCAAAGCATCTCCACCAACTGAGGGCCAACCACTTGCTGTGTAAATCTCAGCTGGAAGATTGGAAACAATATTATGCAGAGTAATATTGCGAAATTTTGAGGCTGCATTCTTCCCTTCTTCAATCACTCCATCAATGTTTGGAACTCTGAAAGTCTTCTCCGTTGGAAGAAACTGGTTGGAGTCCTTTCTGTAACATGAAACAATCAGGTCAAATTTATACAGCTTTCTTGTCTCCATCAGGCTAGGGGGAATAGAAGTAAGATTCTTTTTTGCTACTATCCCTGCATTTGAATAGCGTAAAAATTAAAGATTATATTCAAATGGGGGACAATTCAGGTTCCAAAAGACAGTCTAGAGTGAGTGATTGAATTTTCTTTTGGTTACAATAAACATAGTTCCAATGGACAGAATTGTTTTTACTAGTAGACCTCATTGTATTAGTATACCTGATCAGGAAAGTTGAGGTTCATTTTCAATCATCCAAAACCACTTACCTAAAATCTTTCCTTTCTAGCCTAAGTTTTAAATTTTAACTTGACAATTAAATAAAGGAGACAGTATTTTCTTCTCACATGAATCAAATTCTCATAAAATTTCGTAACTATTTCTGCTTCCTGCACATGTAGTCATGCTAAGCATATGCTGCCCTTAACTATTAAGACCAGCAAAGCATAGTGGTGAACAGTTCTGACATAAGATTGTAAACTTTTAACCTTTGATACTTCCTCTTATCCAGAAGAAAAGAAAAGCAAAAGGACACAACTTATGAGAACTAAGCATATCTACAACCATATCATAGGATAAAATAAAGTATTCAGCTCAGAAAGCTTCTATAACAGGTAAAACTTTCAAAAGCCCAGACAAATAGCAATGGATGATAAGCTCACTATGTCAACATCACTGTAGCACTAGAATTACTAAAGCGAATACGATGGTGAAATAAAAACGTCAAGTAGATATTACAGTTTCTGTATTTAGAAGCAAGTAAACATAGTTTGTTGACTTCCATTCCAGTCACCAATTAAAGCTGATATAACCAAAAAAATAGCATGCATTTAGTATCTTGCACCCTGTAATTTGGAGTCTACCAAAATAATTACCTACAGCAAGATAATTATAACTAAACAAAATAAATTTATCAATTGAAATTTGAAATGTGTACCTATTTGCGATCCCACCAAAGAGGAGCTGGCGTAGTTGCACATCACTTCCCACATTCATGTAGTTGGCATCAGGGCAGTACCTAGACGCCCACCTACGAAATCTGTTTGCAGCAATCTCTTGTTCTGCTTTGGCCAACTTCTCAATCTCAGCTAAATAATCCCGATTAACCAACATTCCCTCAGTTTCCATCTTAACTAAGAGCTCACCAAATGGTCTCCAATATTTTTCATAGAAATTAAACATGGTTCCAGGTTCTGGTTTTCCATCAATTTTCCACTCCTTTTTGCTTAGTTGGTCTTTCATACTCTCATAAAGCTTTAGTGTGCTTATTGAATCTAAGGCAGAATAACAAATCCATGGTTTTCTCTTTTCCCTTTGTAGCACTTCAACAGGGTCAATAATGGTCACTTTCCCATCACTTCCATCTTTCTTCACTTTCTTCCTGCCAAATATTGTTTTCATTGATATTTTACCAATCAAATCCTTCTCATCACTCAGTTGCGCCCCAGACATGACCTTTGGGTCATGTGAAAGTGCTTCAAGAGAATAACCACCTTTTAACCGCCTTGATGAATCCCACAAGCGAGCCATGTGCATCGTGTCGGCATGGAAACCAGAAAGCTTAATCCCATAGTTCTCTATTACATGGTTGTCAAAGCTATAATTGTGCCAAACCTACAAAAGATAGGGGACTGTCATTGTCGAGTTTATTTCTCAACATGCATCTTCCATGTATGGTGAAACACCAGCCAAGTAATTTTCCAGGTAAGAGAGAAAAACACATACCAATTAAAACAGCCCACAGTAGTCAATAAGAAAAAAGGATATAAGACCAGTCTTATTAAGAAGAAAATAAAACAGAGAAGAAAGAAAATAGACGTGAGTAGTATATTTATATATGATTATTGGGAAAATTTTCGACATAAGGCATTGATCCTTTATCAGTCTGAAACAGAAGCAGTTCTGAAAAACAAAATGTTCATTTAGCCTGAAGTCACTAGGGTATTGAAACACGTGCTGTGGATAAGTTTGGAACAAACTGATATTTCTATCAATTGAAAACAGCAATGATCAAAATGCATAAAGAGAACTGAGAAAATGCTCGCAAAAATAGAAAATCATTTACCAACAATAGCATTGTGCAAAGCAACAGGTAATAGTAAACATCTGATTAATGTGACTAAGTTTTTCAGAAATAAAAAGGTGGGCCTTTTGAAAAAAGCTACTTCCACCCTCAATCACAGGCTCACAGCCCAGTTGTCTGTAAACGTATACAGTAAAATTTTGAGTTCCAAGCTCCAGGCCCTCAATATGAATCAAATCTGTCAAAATCCTTGTGGTTTCATTGTCGAAAAACTAAATACAGTAGTCATGTCCCGAAAGTGCCAGTATCTAACAATGATTAAGTTGTTTGCAAGATGCTGTGAGTCAAGACTATCTTAAAGGAAAGAAAAAGCAACCTTTTTGATGGAGGGATCTTCGAAAAAAGGAGCAAACTCCATTAAAAGTTCCTTGCCACCACCATCAAGAACATCCACCCAAATACAAGACTTCCCATTTCCGAAATCCACATCTGGTCCAGAATAGATGCTAAAACATATTATTTCTCCATGATCAACAGGTGTTTCTAGCTTCACTTCTATATTCGCCACCTGTAAAAATTCTACCATTAGCAATTGGACAGTAGCTTGTAAATAAGAAATCTTAAACACCCAATACCCAATCACGCAATTATTTTAAAAGAAACGGCAAGTGAAAAAAATTACATGCACACAGAACTTGTATCAATCAAAGTTAAGATAAACTTGAAGCATATATACCTCTGTGTCACAGGCATGGACAAGATGCCTGTATTGATCTGTAAGCATCCTAACAACTTTTTTCGCATCAGGGACACTGTTGACAACAAGAACCTTGTCATATATGCTACTAAGCTTCTCACGAAGATCTACCTCATTTATTGCTGTAGCAGCCTTAGTTTCAGAAGGTTTTTTAGCTGACTTGTCCCTTTGAATCACATGAGCAGCATCTAAATGACCATTCACCTTCTTCACTTTAATATTGTCAATCCCTCCAGAAGCTGACACATTCTGACGGTCCTGTCCATAACCATTCACCTTGTCCCCTTTTATCTTATCAACCCCTCCATAAGCTGACACATCCTGATGGTCCCGTCCATGACCATTCACCTTGTTCACCTTAATCTTGTCAATCGCTCCATAAGCCGACACATTCTGACTGCCCCGTCCGTAACCATTCACCTTGTCCACTTTAATCTTGTCAATCCCTCCATAACCATTCACCTTGTCAACATTATTTCCTTCACCATGTGCTTTACCCGATTGTACCTCAGGAGAAGCCTCAGCCTCATGTACGTTTGCAAAACTTTCACTGATTTGATCATCAGTTACCGATGTTTTGTAAAATGAGGCTTCAGACTTTACATCCAACTTATCATCCAAATGTAGGGAACCCTCATTCCTTTCTGGCGTATATGTTTCAATATTTACTCTACAGGATATGTTACTTCCATAAGGATTTTCCTTCACCTTTTCCTTTCTCAATGCCCAAGCCTCGTGTCTCCAGGCTTTTCTATTATCGTTGGATTTTCTTTCAGGATTATAGTGAACTGGGTTGAAAGGGATTGTCGGATTACCTGAAATCCCAACATCAGCCTGGGCCGCATGAGCCTGTGGTCTGCAATGTTATCAATTCCAACATCACAGGCAGCAAAAGAATAATCAGACAGTACATCAATTTCTTCCTGCATTCCAAGTACGCAAAGGAAGCACAAAACATATAGGAAAATTTGAAAAGCAACCCGGCATTCCAATGAGTTATGGAATTGAATACATTAACAACTAACATCGAAATCCCAACGACAACACCGACCCATAAAACAATCCGCATTTGAGTTTCCCCACTTCCTTCTCAAATTCCTCCTCCAATTCACAATAAATGCAAGTAATACTACATAGTTCCCAACAAATTAGTCCAGAAACAGTAAAATTAAAATGAAATAAATAAAATTCTCCCATAGTTCCACCAAGTAATTGAAGTTTAACTACAAACCAAACATTCATATAACTTTACAACCATTTGTTCAATCCAAAACCATAAACAAAGAACCCAAAACCCTTTTCTAACATTAATATGGAAATTAACAAAAAAAAAAAATCACATGTGTATGGGGGAATATTAAAAAAAAACCCAAATAGAAAAAGCTAGAACAGAAAGTAGTGAAATTTGAGTGAAGATTGAAGTTCACCTGGGACGAGTCCACAGGGACCTGGACGAACGGGGACAGGAGCGGAATAAGGAGAAATAAGAAGGGCAAGATGGTCTTAAATGGCTGGTCTGGATGGAGGAGAACCCCAAAGCCATGAGGTTGGAAAGAGCAACTTTCCCCAGCTTACTGCTCCAACTGTGGCTTGTAGAAGCGGCCGTCTTGCTAAGCCTTGGGTGGCAAACCTGTAAATTAGTTGGGGTTTGTGGGGGAGTTATTTGAGGTCTGGGACTAGTGGGTCTGAGTTCGAAGCAGAAGAGCAGAGCATGGCCATGAGGGGAGGGAGAGAGAGAGAGGCAGAGAGAGAGAGAGAGAGATTGAAGGAGGTGAAGACTGCAGAGGCTCTCTCTAAACCCTGGGGTTTTCTGACTCGGAAAATTT